>JAABOM020063651.1:0-91239 GCA_011800125.2 Solanum clarkiae | reverse complement strand
AAGACTATCATACTTTAGAAATTAATAGCACAAGGAATTGGACTTACTTGATTCCTTCCTCTTCTTCTTCTTCTTCTCTTCTTCTTCTCTTCTTCTCTTCTTAAATTTTTCTAAGTATAGAACAAGAATGAAAAAATGGTCTTCCAATGTCTTAAGAGGGGTATATATAGACATACCATTTTTAAAATTTACAACATAAGGGCTCCTAGTTAGCCCATTGACCGGTTAGGTCCCCAAACTTTTCTATTTTAATCCAATTAAGGACTTCTAACTTCAATTAAATTTTTACCCACAAAATTCACTTGATTCCATACCCACGCACCATAAGTTCGAAAAATTTAAAATATACCTCAATCACAACAATTTTTTCGAATGGGCAATTGACCTCCATTTAGTTAATTAGGGGGTCTAACACCATGAATACATATGCCATGAATGATGTATTAATAGCAATGGGTAATATAGATTCAATCAAAAATCAACAAAATCCATATTCAAATCATAATATTAGTTACCCATGTTTAATTCAAACTTCAAAGGGACAATGCGTAGTCAATTCCTCACAATTATCATGTATTTCAACATATTCGGGCTTAAATCAACTTAAAATCATCAATAAAGTATAATCGACAATTTAATTGAATTTAATAAACAATAATCTTAAAATCCCATATTTAAAGTAAGAAAGATTTCATGAAAATCAATTGAAAAGGGTTTGGCTCTTCTTGGTTGAAAGAGACAAAGAATCAAACTCCTATACCTTAGCTAATTGAGAACATTCAAGAAGAAATTTGATGAAGTACACAC
Source organism: Solanum clarkiae (assembly GCA_011800125.2). Taxonomy (NCBI): domain Eukaryota; kingdom Viridiplantae; phylum Streptophyta; class Magnoliopsida; order Solanales; family Solanaceae; genus Solanum; species Solanum clarkiae. The sequence continues at coordinate 90,432 of JAABOM020063651.1, read as the reverse complement.
TTCTTCCTTGATTCCCAAGCTTAGTCTTCACAAGAGTTCTTGAGAGAATTTTCAAGAGATTGCAATATAATTCTAAGTGTGGAAATGAATTTACATGAGAGAAATAGAGTTTAGGTAATTTGGTGGTCTTAGGATAGCATAGGAAGTCATGAAAGTCCCTTAGGAGCATCCATAAGTGCAAAGAAACCATTCATAAAGCAAAATAAAATATCTTGCCATCGGTCCCATGAGAAGGTATCACAGTCCATACAAGCTCTCACGGACCGTAAGTAATATGCAATATCATATAGGTAACGTAGGTAAAATGCAATATCATAAGAAATGGATAGCATAATAACAATATGTCATGTATAAATGATGCTTGAAGTAAAACATGCATATATAGAACATATTACATGCGAATGAAGGGACCGTCTCTATAGACCAAGCAAACTTAGTACTTGGAATCCGCGGTAGATGACCCCATAGAAGTGATTGAGGTAGCAACCCCTCAATTGGCCTATGGCTTACCACCCGCATCCGAGGCGATTGAGATACCGACCCCTCAATGACAACCCTCTGTCGGGAATGATTGAGGTATCTACACCTCTATTTGTTGACAGGCATGACCACCCTCTGCTGGAAATGATTGAGGTACCAACCTCCCAATTGGTTGATTGCTTACTATCCCCATCCGAGGTGATTGAGGCATTGCCCCTCAATTGGCTATGGTCAACTCACAACACAATAGATAGTCCTCATCAAATCAACACATACATACCATCCTTTCATCATCATAAAGTCACTTTACTCACAAACTATTCATTAGACCTTCAACAACTTAAGAAACATAATCCAGACATTTTATCAAATACTTGGAGGCTGTGTAAAACCACCCAGTACACTTAGTAATGCCCTCATGCAACATGCTTTAAAATCCTTCATCATATCTCAAGCTAGATCAAAGATTCATAGCTCAAAACGTGTTTAAACAGTCATACTTTTATGAAAACTTAACTTGGTTCATAGTCAAATTCATAGTAAGTAAGATCCATAAGTAAATTAACTTAGAAACATGCAATCCATGTAAAAAAAGGAGCTTGGGCACTATAGCTTAAAGAACCCAATGGTCGAAACACAAATACCTTGTCTTTGGAGAATAGCTTGATGATGATGGAGATGAGAACTTCAAGCTTGAGTGATTTCCTTTAAGATCAAGAATGAGTTTTGGCACTTGAATTTTGAGTAAAATATTTTTCTAAGTGCTTGAGAGAGTATTGGGGAATGCCTGGTATGATATGAAGGTGAAATATGGCTAAGTATAGGTAATTTTACACGTGGAAAGACATAGGTCTAAGAGCCAAAAGCCTTTGACCAATTAATAAAACTAGGCAACATTAACACTGAGACGCACCCCTGGCACGTCGCACCTGGGGAACGACTCTTCGCTGCAAATTGCCCACATTAGAATTTCAACTTTTAATACAGTTGCTCTAAAATCGGGGTTAGACTCATTTACGACTGAATTTTTTCCCTGATCAAGAATGTGAAGTCAGATTTTCAATATCTCACATAGATTACGAGTTATATGGAAATTACGGTCATGGTCACTTTCGAGGCACATTTTCTGGCACATTTTGGGGTCATTTCAAATTGTCATAGAGAATTGCGAACCTCTTCATTCATCATATCACCGTAAGCATAGAATGGAGCAGGGGCCAAGACAGTTTCCTGGCTCACCTTCACAATGTCAAATGTTCAACATCAAGAAGTCTTAGACATAGCAAGACAAAGTAGATAGTTTCCCCAAATTTGAGGACTCACCAAGCTTATTTCAAAATAATCTCACTAGCCAGAGGAGGATGATCAAGAGGAGCTTCAGTCCCTACATGGTGATATCATGTATGCATAAAGTATGTGTTAGTACATTCGAATGTACTAAGTATGTAGGATGAAATGAAACAAGACATAAGCCAATGTAGTCAAAATGCATAAAAATAGGCAATAGATAAGTATAGTGTCAATATGACATGCATGATCAAAGCTTGAAGTAAAACAAATTTATAAATCATTTAACTTGCATAGATCATGATACGCATGTTGGAAGAAACTTCAATCGGCAAAGAGTAAGACCAAGCAAGCTACAACTTAAAATCCTAATGATTACCCCTCATTGGTAAAGAGGTGGTCTACTTGCCAGGGTAAACCATACTTCACCCTATGAGAGCCTGTCCCATTTCATAGAAGTAACCCCCCAAATGGGAACCTATCCCATTTTGGTGTGGATTTCACAATAAAGTGCACTAAATGGATCCACTAATATAGCAAGAGTAGAATATAATCTTGTGTTGGCATATAGTTTGAGGAAAGTAGCAAGGACCCTTAAAGAGAGTCCACGCCAACATCCAATCCATCGATGCTAAGTCTAATACGATTGAATACTTGGAATAATCATAACTTTAATACATGTAATAAACCTATTACCATGACTTGAGCAGATCTTAAACATTCTTAAACTATAATGATGATCCTAACTTGAAACATGAGAATAGATCACAATCATACAGGAATCCTTGTTTTAACATGAATGACTCAGTTTAAGTTAAATCTTGAAGATAGGGCTTAGCATGATACTTGCATAATCATAGATAATTTCATGAATTCATAATATACTTGACAAACCATATTTATCATGAAGTCACTTCACTTCTAAAACATGTAAATAACTTGAGAGTCCTTGACAAGACATTTCATCGAAGATTTGGTGGGCACATATGAGTACATGTTCAAATCATGCAAAATTCAAGAGTATATATCATAAAATAGTGAAATCAATGCATATTAAATTCATGTAAATTAGCCCACCAACATCATGGTAAAACCCCATCAATAGGTAACTTGTAAATCATATAAAAACTTCACAATAATTCATAGATTTTATATCTTGAATCGTTTAATCTCAATAGACAAAGATTTATTCATAGTATAAGCTTAAAGTAGATATTCATGCATAATCATCAGTATCTGACCAAACTCCAACATATGTTCTGCTCATATTCCATAATAATAGATTCCCATAAGTAGTACAACTTGAAATTATGTAATTTTCATAAAATAGGATGGTTGGACTCAATGGATGAAAGGACCCAATGGATGAAACCCACATATCTAAATTTTGTGATTCCTTGATGTAGAGTTGAGGAGAACTTGAAGCTTGAATAGAGTTCTTGAGATCCAGAATTAAGCTTGAGACACTCGAATTAGGATGGTAATTTTGATAAAAGTGATTGAGAGGTTTTAGAGAGGGTTTTTAAGTGATTTGGGGTTGAAAAATGGCTAAGTTTAGGTGTTTTCACGCATAAGTGGGCATGGGACTATGACCCCAAGGACCTTGGGTCGAAATGATAAGCTAAAGAAAAAAGTTGAATTGGTCCATGACTGGTCTGCAACACGGACCTTCACGAAGGACAAAATTACACTGATCCTCACCTAGTCTGCGTCGAGGTCTAGTCATAGATGCACATTAGATAAGAAAATTTTGCAAAAATTATTTTTCGCTATGGGTCCTCTAAAGTCTAGGTTATATCCATTTCTCACTCAATTGTCCCCCTTATCAAGAATATGAAGAATTTTTCATATCATACATGGATTTTGAGATATATAGAAATTATGATTATGGACATTTTCGAAGCAAAGTTTTGAGGCGTTTCACAAATGGTATGATAAAAAGATTTTTTTGGGTTTCATTCAGGTTTCCCATTCATCATTAATATCTAAGCCCTAGGCTTGGGTTATGATAGTTTGAGTTGCCAGACGAGCCATAGATTCTGTGACGGCCCATATGTGTGTCAGTATGTAAAAGATTAAAAAAAATATGCTAAGAGTTGAACTATTATCAGATGAGGGCTCATACGAGCCGTAAGTTAGGCGCTGGATTGTTGATAAGATCATGCCTGGATAATCAGAGTTTTGAAGAATTGCTGGGAATTATTAGATGAGACTCTTTATCGGTCACCTTTCTTACTGGATCATGGGGCTAATGAATGGGATAAGGGATAATTAACGGGATTCAATGCGATCCTTCATGTCTAATTCACGTAAATGGATTAGGGGGATCTTTGTACTGTGACAAAAGATAAGAGTTAGTAATGCAACAGTGTGGGGATAGATGAAATCACGTAGTGGAATTTTCTTAGCGCCTAGGTCAAAGGGTTAGGTAAACATAACATACCAGTTCTACATGCTACACACTTAAAAAGGTTATTGATTATCTATCTATAGTGAGTTAAGAATTCATGGGGAAGACAATACCCTAGTTACTACTCTCACTGATTCCACAACACTTGCATATGACGATTTGACTCAACTTTAGGTTTATTTCTCGTACTATAAAACCCTCCCCCTTTAGAGAAATAAGTAGATTAACTCAATGTAATTGCTCATAATTATTCCAAGTCTAGACCTTTCCTGTGAGATCAACCCTAACCTTCATTAGGTTATGTATTTTTACAATGATCGCTTAAATCACGAATTGGAGGTGTATTGCGGGCTAGATCATGTAACACCACTCAATATTCCTTCTTATGACCTTATGAAACATGTCTTACATAACATATCTTTTGTATTCTTTTTGGTGATCCGAGGCAGAATTCTCAATGAGGAGGAAAAACCATTTATGAAAATAATCTCTTTTAATCTTTAGATCAACCATATTGACAAAATAATCTTTCATAAAATTTTGCACTTCAACAAGAGTACGCTACCTCTTAGCAAGAGGGTTCATTTAAGTATAAAAGTGACCTAAACTCATTCATGGATATCAAATAGGAGAAAATTGAACTTCGCACAAAAATGTCCTATGTAGACCAAGTTGGCATCGTGCCCTTGGTTTACCATTGGTCATATTTTTCCAAACAATTCAGGTTTCAAGTAAATTTTTTTGAACTAATTCCTAACCGGCCTAAAATTAATTTGGATAGTTTTTATGATCAAAACCCACTATATAAATTGCCTTTAGATCCCTTATAGACCTTATTATTCATCAAATCACACATTAGAAAAATCCTCTCTCTAAAACTCTCTCAAAAGCTTCGTTCTCTAACAAGCAAGAATCTCCATTTAAGATCAACTCAATCTCTCTACCTTCTTTTTAAATTTTAAGGCTCTTACTTAAGGTATGCAAGCTACATCCAAAGAATCATTTATTCTATGGATACTCTTCTAAATTCTCAATTGTTACCTAATCTCAAAATACATGGGTCTTATCTACTTCAACTCAATTTCTTCAATTAAGACGTAAATTATATCTATGCACCAAAGCAAATGTAAATTCACACCAATTACAAGAAAATGATAATTTTATCATGAATGATTTCAAGTCTATGATGATTACGATTTTTTTAAATAGATGATGGTTCCTTTACAAATTATTCAATGTGATTTCCACTGCATGGTTAACACGTGCTTTTCACCTAATTACATGACTTTAGATCAATTTATCATGAACCCATGTGGCCCTCATTTTCCTATGTTAAAGATATGACCTTATTGCTATTACTTTATGTATGAAAATATGGTCTCATGGTGATGATGATGGTGATGATGATGGTGTTATGATGATCATGTTGTTTATATGTCTATAAGGTGAACTAATAGAACCATAAAGCTTTTTAATAGACACTCACTGTGATAGGATAGAGCCTGAAGGGTATGGTCAAAATGATGAATTTTCACCGTACTAGTATAGTGCCTACAAGGTAAGAGAGCCTATATTTTGAATGTAGGCTCCTCTTTTACTCAATGTAGAGGGAATATTAGGATTTCATGTAATAGTTCGCATGGTATTATTTTTGGAATATATTCTTATTCTCATATGTGTATGTCTATTAGGATACAAAATGTTTTATAATGTTTCCATCCATAATTTCAAAGGTACATTGATCATGCATGTCTTGTTCCTACTCTATTGCTATGACTATGAACATTGATATTATGCATGATGTTCATTGATATACTGCAAGCTTACATAATTAGTACATTCTAACGTACTAATGCATACTCTTACCTACATGGTATAACAATGTAAGGATGACGATATCAATCCTCCCTTTTGTGTCATGCTAGTGATATTACTATTAAAGACATGGTGAGTTCACATGCTTCGTCACCTCACCCTTATGCTCTTGCTTATGTTGATGTTTCTAAGACATTTGTATTGTATTACCATTGATGGTGTGGTATTAAATTTATGTTTTAGGCCCTACAAAGATCAAGTATGTAGAGGAATATATTGTACTAAGGAAGTTGTAATCCCCCTAAAAGAAAAGATTTCAATACTTTTGATGTTATGTTCCATTTACTTAAGCTTATGATTTCTTATTTACCTTGTTTATATGTATGATATGAACAAAAGTCTTGGATGGGGAGCCTTGGGGTGTCACATTCACAATATCACGGCTAGACCCGAAGTTCAGGTCATGACAAACTTAGTATCAGAGTGCATATTTTGAAAGAATTCTCAAGAATCCAACATGTCGTATCTACTAAAGTCTTATTCATAGTTATGAAGTGTGCCACTTCTATGAATAGGAAGGTAGGAGATGTTTAGGAAAACAACACTTCTTTGTGACCTATATCTTACCTTCAAGACTCATTGTCTCTAATGCTTCTACTTTGAAATTTATAGAGAATGGCTCCATGTTGTACACCTTTCCCTAGGGAAGTCAATGCTAATGATGATCAAACCCCTCTAGTTGCCCAATTTCCTTATGACCTTCAAGACAACCAAGTGACTAATGAGGAGTTAATGGCCACTTTCACTATGTTATCCAAGTTGTTGGACTCCAATCCTAGCTTCTAGTGTGAGAGATTTTACTATAATGAATCCTCTGGGAATTCCATGGTTCCAATGTTGCTAATGATCCACAAGAATCTATTCATGAAATCTACAATATTTTGGATATTATTGGGGTATCATTCTAGGAGTAGGTGGAGTTGGCAATTTACCAACTCAAGGGAGTGTCTCATGTTTGGTTCATGTAATTTGAGTGGTATGATGAGGAAGGGCCTACTGATTATGAGCTCTTTAAAGAAGCGTTTCTTGACCACTTCTTTTCTCTCGAACTAAGGGAAGCAAAAGTGGTAGAGTTTATGAGTTTGAAAAAAAGGCTCTATGGTTGTGAGGGAGTACGCCATTAATTTCACAAAGTTTTCTAAGTATAATCCTTCTCTTGAAGTTGATCCTAGAGTATGTATGAACAAGTTTATTTTGGGTGTGTTTCATTTAGTAAATATGGAATATAAGATGCAATTCTTATTATCAAGATGGATTTTTCTCGACTCATAACTCATGCCAAACAAATAAAGAGTTAAGAGCTCCAAAGGATAAGGGTAAAAGAGTAAAACAGAGCTTGTTTTGATCGTGGGCTTTGTAATGCAGAAACCAGTGGCGAACATTTTCAACAAGGCCAAGGGAAATCTACAGGTGCTAATCAAGGGTTTGGGTGCTTACCCCTAAGGTACAAGGTGATTTTTCTAAGGGTGGTGCTATTCCCCCTAGTTGTCCTAAACATTTGCAGAATCATAGAGGAAATTGCTTGAGAGGTACCAGTGCTTGTTTTGATTATGGGATGATGGGGCATAATATTTTATATTATTAGCTGAGTTGTTGACCTCTCCACCCTGGGGATTTGTTATGATTGTTAAGTGACTGATATTGTATTGTTCAGATTCCTGGTTATGCTTTTCAGTAGGAATGTTGATCATTTTGCCAGATTGCCCAGTACTTGGGTTATGGCTGTACGGTGTTAGGTGCATTGCTCCGCACATCCCTTATTTGAGTAAAAATTTTAAGCTTCTTTTATCCTGGGTATCATGGCCCGTACTAGGACCAACACTATGGATAAAATATCGAAGTAAGGATGAGCACCAGAACAAGCATCCTGTAGTCATCAGTGAACGACCGAGTGAAATAGTGAACATAATAAGGTCCAAATATATAGAACTACAATAGTATGACGAACAAACTAGTTCTCCCCAAAATCTGTTGGACTGCAATTGTTGATTGTACATCATCACCGAAGCCTAGGGCCTAGACATGATACAATGAATGGGGAAGCTGAAGGAATCCTAAACAAGCCTCTTAGCATATCAATCACACATCCTTTGTCATAGAAGCAAAATAATAACAACAAGAGATATAAATAAGGGAAACGGGACTAAGAGAAGTCTTTCATAGTTATAAAAATTTTCAAGAGTCAACCTCATAATTACGTGGATTGGAGTAGAGGCCAATATATTTTCAGGGCTCACCCTCATAGTATCAAGTGTTCAACATAAAGAAATAGCAAATGGCAAGAGTAACATAGATAACATCCTCGGGCATGAGGACTCACCAAAGCTTGACTTCAAAGCATCAAACTATCCACATTGATAATGATCTAAAGGTGCTCCGATCGCTACATGGTAATATCATGTAGGCATAGAGTGTGTATTAATATATTTGAATACACTAAGTATGTGGGATGCAATGAAACAAGAGTGATTTATCCTAATAACAAGATGCTTAATCATAAACAAGGAACATAAACTCAATATGGCATATATGCTCAAACTTTACACAACATGCATGTGATTTGCCAAATAGCCACCCACTCACATTACGGTATCACCTTTTTGGAGAGTGTTACCAATATGCCTACGTTAGGACATTGTCTTTTTGGTAGGTAGTATAATACATCCCCTACTTTTACGATATATTCTTTTAGGTAGCAGCCATGAATTATTCTACCTTAGGGCATGGCCTTTTCAGTAGTATTATAGAATGTCCTACCTTATGATATAATATTTTCGGTAAGAGCCACGAATTATACCTTAAGACATGGCCTTTTTAATAGGTGTTGAAGGGTGTCCTTGCCTTACGAGATAATCTTTTTTGTAGGATCCATGAGTTGTTCTACCTTATGGCATGGCCTTTCAGGTAGGTCTTATAAGGTTTCCATACCATACTATATAATCTTTTCGGTAGAAGTCATGAAATTAGCTCATCAAAACATCACATAAAAGTATCAAGAAAGGACGTCACATTATCCCAAGAACATATCAAAAGATAGGAGCCCAACAATTTACTTGCAATGCCATAGGTTCTTTAGATGAATTTAATACATGCTTGGAAGCCCTTAAACATTATGAAGACACTTGACTTATAAATCATGTAATAGATCATCAATACCTTCAGAATTCTTTACTTGACATTTTATCAAACACTTGGTGGGCCCATATAAGTACATTTCAAACCATGCTAAATGTAAGAGTACGGATCATGAATTAGCGAAATCAATACAACTTAAAGTCATGTGAATCAGCCCATTAACATCATGGTAAAAATCCATCGTGGGTAATTTGTAAATCATGTCAAAAATTCATAATAGTTCATAAATTTCATTGCTTGAATTATGTATAATCTCAATAGAGAATTATTGATTCGTAATATAAAATTAAAATAGACATCCATGCATAATCAACAATATTTGATAAAATCCCAACATATTTCATGCTTACATTTCGTAATAAGAGATATTCATAAGAAATACAACTAGAAATTGTGCAATTTTCATAAGATAGGAAGGTTGGGCTCCATGGATAAAAGGACCCAATGGATGAAACCCTTATACCTTAAACTTTGGTTTTCTTAATGTATACATGAAGGAGAGTTGAAGCTTGAAGGGAATTCTTGAGATTTTGAATTATGCTAGAGACATTTGAATTTGGATGAAATATTTGGTTGTGATAGAGATGGTTTTGAGAGTGTCTTGAGTGATATAAGTTGAAAATGGCTAAGTATGTGTGTTTTTACGCATGGGTGGGCATGAGAGAAAGGCCCTAATGCCTTAGGTTGAAACAAGGAAATTAAGGAAGTGCAAAAGTACCTTCGCGATAGGTCTACGTCAAGGAGGCATCGCGGACAACCATTGGAATTGAAACAACAACAACAACAACATACCCAGTGGAATCCCACAAGTAGGGTATGATAAGGGTAAAATGTACGCAGACCTTACCACTACCTCATAGATCAAGAGAGGCTTTTTCCTATTAACCCTTATCTTAGAAACCCATAAGAAGAATAAACTAGATATAACAATTAGAAAGGAAAGGGAATAGAAAGGGCAACTAATAATGAAAAGCACATAACAATACCAATATGTAAATACAATAAAATTTACACACATACAACACCTTGTGAAAAACATGATACAAACATGACTATTCTTTCTACCTACTTTACTCCAAGGCCAGACATCCACCTAACTCTATTAACCCATTTACTTGCTACTCTAATTCGTGACCTCCACTGTTATCTATCTAAGGTCATGTCCTCGGTGAGATCACGTTTCTCCATATGTTTTCTGATCACCTCCCCCAATACTTCTTTGGTCTACCTCTACCCCTCTGTGTAGCTTCAAAAATCATGCTCTTGCACCTCCTAACTGGAGCATCGTTACTTGTTCTCTGCACAAGTCCAAACCACCGTAGTCTGGCATCCCTCATTTTATTAGCCATAGGCGCCACCTCTTGCTTCTCCTGAATGACCTGATTCCTAATCTTATCACTTTTTGTGTGACCAGAAATACATTTCAACATCCTCATCTCTGCGACATGCATCTTCTAAACATGTGCATTTTTTATTGACCAACACTTTACCCCATACCGCAGAGATGGTTTAACCACCATTCTATAAAACATACCTTTGAGTTTTGGTGGTATCTTCTTATAACACAATACTCTCGAGGCAAGCCTCTATTTAGTCTAAGCTGCCCCAATACGATGTGTGACATCATCATCTATATCACCACTACTCTTGATGATAAACCACAAATACTTAATGTTTTCCCTCTTGGGCATATGTTGAGTGGAAAGCCTCATATCAATGTCTGTTTCATCTCCTGCAGCACTGAATTTGCACTCCAAGTATTCTATTTTAATCCTACTTTGTTTGAATCCTTTGGACTCCAAGGCGGGTCTCCACGCCTCCATCCTATCATTAGCTTTAGTCTGAGTCTTATCAATCAGTACTATGTCATTTGCAAATAGCATACACCATAGAACCTCCTCCTGGATAGATCGGTTTAACTCATCCATCACCAAGGCAAACAGAAAAGGGCTTAACACAAATCCTTAATGGAGTCCTATCTTAACAGGAAAATACTATGAGTGTCCTCCCACCATTCTTACCTGAGTTTCCTCTCAGTAATACACGTCCTTAATCGCCTTTATATATGGTATTGTGACACCTTTCACCATTATACACCTCTATAGGACATCCCTTGGAACCTTGTCATAGGCCTTCTCGAGATCAATGAGCACCATATGAAGGTCTTTTTTATTTCCCTATATTTTGCTACTAATTTCTGAACAAGTTGAATTGTTGCAGTAGTCGCTCGCCCCAACATGAATCTAAACTTGTTCTCTGAAATATACACTACTCTTCTCACCCTCATCTCGACCACTCTCTCCCAGACCTTCATAGTGTGACTTAGCAAATTGATACCCCTGTAATTGTTACGCTTTTGAATATGCCCCTTAATCTTGTACAATTGAATCATTGTACTCCTCCTCCATTTATCAGGCATATTGGCCATCTTCATAATAGCATTGAAATGTCTAGTCAACAACTCTATGCCATCCTTGACCACGTTCTTCAAAAAATATACAAAAATCTTGTCCGGGTCCGATTGGCCTCCCTCTCTTCATGATACTATTAGCCCTCCTAATCTCCTTAACCTTGAACCATCTGCAATAACCAAAATCACGATGACTGTCAGAGTGTGCAAACTCACCCAACTTAATATATCTATCTCCTTTTTAATTTAAGAGTTTATGAAATTAAGCTTGCCACCTTAATTTAATGGAAGTGTCATCCACCAACACCTCACCCACCTCATTCTTGATGTACTTTACTTGGTCCAAGTCGCAAGCTTTTCTTTCACTCTCTTTAAAAAGTCTATACAATCTCTTGTCCCTGCCTTTATCACTTAGTTCCTCATATAGATACTCAAAAGCTATTGTCTTAGCACTCATCACCACCATCTTTGCTTCTGACTTAGCCGTCTTATATATCCCCTTAAGCATTCGCTTTTCATCTTCATCTCTACACTCTAACCACTTCATGTAAGCAACCTTCTTATCTTTCACTTTGCCCTAAACTTCATCATTCCATCACCAATTGCCCTAATGTCCACAAAAGGGCCCTCTTGAAACCACTAGTACCTTAGTAGCTACCTTTCTAATGCAACCAGTAGTAGTGTCCCACATATTGGTCACATTTCCGCCACTACTCCTAGCCTCTAAGTTTCTCAACATTTCTTCCATCTCTAAAGAAAGGGCTAGAGTAATGCATCCCCATCTAACCCTTGGTTGGGCATAAATAACCATCTTCTTCTTTTCTCTCTTGATATATAAATCCATCACAAGAAGTCTATGTTGAGAGGAAATTATTTCACTCAAAATAACCTTGTAATTCTTACATAGATTGTTATCGCCCTTCAGAAGAACTAAGTAATCTATCTAAGTCTTAGTTACAATACTACGAAAGGTGATCATGTGTTTTTCCCTCTTTAATAACTAATTCAAAGGCTTCAGCAAAATTCAAGTGAGACGTCCCACCTCCATTCCGCTCCCAAAACCAAATCCTCCGTGAATATCTTCAAACCCACTAGCGGTTGTCCTAATATGCCCAATAAAGACACCCCTAATTAAGATTTTTCATGTCTCTGGTATGCATCGCACAACCTCATCCAGATCTTCCCAAAACATCCTTTTGACTTCCTTATCTAGGCCTACTTGGGGCACATAAGTACTAACGACTTTCACCACATGTATACTAACCACAAGTTTGATAAATATCATCCTATCATTAACCTTTCTAAGATCAACCACATAATCCCTAAGCTCCTCATCTACTAGGATACCCACACCATATATCCGTAGAACCACCAGAGCACCATAACTTATATCTATCTATGTCTCGATCCTTGCTACCTACCTATCTAGTCTCCTAGACACACGCAATATTGATATGTCTCCTCTTAAGACACTTCACTAGCTTTATGGATTTTCCTGTAAGTGATACTATATTCCACGACCCTACTCTTAACTTGAATAGACCCATGCCCCTCTTTCCACCCTTACTCCTGACCCCCGACTCCAACCGATGACATGATCCTAGTCTACCATGAGATCTTAAACCCACTAAACTAAGAATTACTAACTTTCTAAGCTACAAAGATAAAAAAAACAATCTAGCGAATATACGAGCAAAACAGTAAATTAATAAGAAAAACTACCAACAATAAGTATACAACAATATATAACAATAGAGAACAACAATATACAACAATATATATCAATAGACAACAATATAAAACCACAATAAAATATACAACAACAATAGTAACAAGATGCGTATGTAGAAATACACACCAATATACACAAATATACAACAACAATATACAAATATACAACAATATACAACAACAATAAAATAAACAACAATAGTAACAAGATCCTTATGCAACATATACAAAACTATAGCATGACTAAAATATATGCAAAATGAAGTATCAGGTAGCAACGAAACAACAATTAACTAGAAATATAAATGAACCTACCCAGACCAGGGGTTTGAACAAGAAAGATATATAGACAATGAACAAGGAACAAGAAATACAGATACAGAAATTGTGAACCTAAGAGAAACAAGATGTTTGAATAGGAAAGAAGGGGAAAATGGAGGTTATGTACCTGAGTATCCTTAATAGCTTGAAAGAATCTGACCAAAAAAATGGTTTAACGCATTGTTGAAATCTGTGAATTTTGAGAGCTGACTTGATGTCGTTGCCGAAACCTAGGAAATTTGATTTGCAGAACCCAAAATCCCCAAAAAAAGGTAATTTAGGAAGAGATGTTCTTTAAAAAGGGGATAAATCAGAGAGGTGTCACTAGAGGAGAGCTTCAGCGATCAAGGTCATGCTGTTTTCGATGAGTCCGGAACTAGGGTTTTTCTTTGTCGGAATCAGATTAGAGCCAGAATAGCCATGGCCGTGAAATTGGGAATGCAGAGACACCCAAGAACCCCCCAAAAAAGGAGAAAAGAATGATATTTAGAAAAAGAATAGTACAATCAATTATCAACCACTGGAATTGAAAATTTGGCGAACATCACTTTTCGCTTTGGGTCCTCTAATATCAGGGTTATAGCTATTCCCTACTCAATTTTGCCCCCTGATCAAGAATATGAAGTTAGATTTTTGATATCATGGACGACTTTTGATGTATGTGGAAGTTACGATTATGGACATTTCTGAAGCACATTTTTGGGGCGTTTCAATATCTCTACCTTGGAAGTATTCATCCCCGAATATCTATGAAACGTACATAAGAGAAGTAATCATGAAGATTTTAGCCTGACATGAATGCAACAATTACATTTAAAAATCATTCTCAAAAATCTCAACATGAATGTCAAAAATCACCATAAACTTGTTACCATATACATGAATGCATGCAATGTGATATGAGGGCTGAAACTTAAAACTTTAAATCACAGAGGGGACTTAGTTTGCTATCTTAATCCTGAATTGAGTTAAGGAGGTATGGATATCATATTTTTATTTTCGTCCGGCTTCCCAGGTGATGCTTTCGACTTGTCGATTCCTCCAAAGAACCTTAACGGTGCTACATCTTTGTTCCTCAACCTTTCCACATCTCCATCTAATATCTCCACCAAGACCTCCTCATAGGTCAACTCATCCTCTACAACACCAATAACCTCAAGGAGTTCTATAGCACTTAGGTCACCAACACGTCTCCTCAACATAGATACAAGAAATACCGAATGAACCATATCCATTTCTCTAGGCAAATTAAAATTCTTAAGCAAATTTACCAATTCTCCTCAACACTCTATAAAGACCCACAAACCTTAGGCTCAATCCTTTTTCATTCCAAACCAGATAACACTATTTATGGCTGGGATATCCAAGTGAACCCAATCATCAACACAAGCATACATAGCCTACCTTAGTACCTAAGGACACCATCTCCCACTTGGGAGAATACCTCCACTTCACCATCTTCCACCAAAGCTTTAAACTCTAGCAAGGCGGGGTCAAGGTCTTGTTCTATCTTGAACTCTTCAACCAAAGAAGATTTGGAACTATTAAAACCACTAAACTACTATCCTCAACTTCATCCAACCTCATTCCCAACCTAGCCAACCAGTGCACTTCTCTAAGCACCTTTTTATTACCGAAAATTCACACTTATCATATTTAACAACAACGTCTTATCCCTCAAGATTTGCAATATCACCCTCAAATGACTCAAAAGCTTTTCTTCAATCAAGAAATAAATCTATCACGACCTAAGCCTAGGTCCTAGACTTGACACAGTGAATGAGGAACCCCGAAGGGACCCCAAACAAGCCTCTTAGAAAATCATTAAACAGCCTTGATTGCAGAAGCAATTAAACGACAACAAGAATACACAATATAATGGTAAAGGGATACAGTAGTCAAGCTCAGCCTAGAAAACATTTCCCGCTCAGCCTAATAGTAAAAAGCATATAATAAAAGAATAGAGTCTTTGTATAACATAAAATAAAATATATCATCCTCGGAGATAAATACTAGTCAAACTTTCTTCAAAGATACTACTAGCCACGTGGAGGAGGAGGATGATCAAATGGAGCTCTGATTCCAACATAGTAACATTATGTAGGCATAGAGTATGCGTTAGTACATTTGAATATACTAAGTATATAGGATGAAATACCACAAGAGATAAGGTACATAGTCAAAATGCATAATTAGACAATGGATGAGCATATAACAATGTGGCATGCATGAATGATGCTTGAAGTAAACATGCTTATATAAAATATATTACATGTGTAGTAAGGGACCATCATTGTGGAATCCAAGGACTACCACCCCCTTGGAAAGGTGATTGAGATATTAACCCCTCAATTTATTGATGGTTGTCACACCCTAACTTCCATGGTGATTGAGGTATCAACCTCTCAATTGTTGATGGTTGTGACACCCTACTGATGATGTATGGAGACGCTCTAATAAGAAAGCAGTCACTATCGGTAATTAACCTAACTGAGGTTAGGGTTGAATCCATAGGGAATACAAGGCTTTGACTACAAGACTTCACTACTAATCATTTCTAGTGTTTATGAATACAGTCTCTAAATCAGGTGTTTTTGCGATTCAAAAACAAAATAAAATAAACACTAATTAAAACGCGAGAAAATTCTCAATTTTGGAGATAACTTGGGAATTGTGTTTCCTTTGGTTTGTAGACCTGATTACCCTAAATACATAACTATAATGGATGAGTCACATGAAGGATGGTAACTTAGGTTCTTCCAGTCCTATTGTGAAAGTGAAGGTCAAATTTCACCATGGCACTTGGTCAACCACCATGGCACACAAACTAATCTTTACCAATAGTCCCAGTCAACCCCCCCTGTTAGTGAGGTTTGGTCAATTAGATCGGAACACATCAACTGAGTAATCTACTTCCCTTTTCCTATCATCATTTCCTTGGTCGGGATCGTGATAGTATGTAGGGTTTGGTGTTAGCCACTACCAAACAACAATAAAAATGAAGGGAAATGATAATATATGCAAAACTCCAATCATGGAAATGCACGAAAACTAGGTTATATCAAGTCAACTACCCATGGTTCCCACAACCCCGTGTTGTGGGTGCTTAACTACTCATGGCTAAAGAAAAACACAAAAAAATGCATATAATAGAAATAGTTGAGAGTTTCACCAATAACAATGAAGGAGGTAGGCACCACAAGTTGCAAACCCATGAGCTTGATTGATCAACAACGAGTACAAGGAAAGGTTTACAATCCCCAAAATGGGTTTTCCAAGAGAGAACAATAATCTATCCTAAAAACCTATGAAAAGCTTCAAAATGTGATTTTAAATTGTGAACTGGTTGAACTTCTTTCAAAAACCTTACTTAAGTTATATATATTGTTTGGAAAATAACCCTAGAACATACATAGAAAAGATAACTGCCAGCTGATAAGTCTCGCAGTTACGACTCGTAGGATGACATATGAGTCATAGTTGGGGTCTCATATATGATTCATAGCATCTTGGATTGAACTGGTACAACCCATAGGTATGAGTCATTGCTTGGCTATGACTCGTATATTTGTCTCGTAGTCTTGGTCTTCAGTTTTTGGTCCAATATTTTGGCTCTTTGATTATCGCTACAAGTCCACCTTTTTGAGTCGTAGTGTGTATGACAACTCGTAGGCTAGGCTCGTAGGGGTGACCTTCACTTGGTAGATTTCTTATTTTGGTCTCTGATTCTTGCTACGATAAGACCTAGGACTCATAGCGTGAGCTACGACTCATGGGATGGCTCGTATGGCCCATGATTAAGCAAAATCTGCAACTTTTCTTCAAAATCACGACAACCTAACTTTTCTGCAGAATTAACACAAAAACACATCAAAACACTAAAATGTTCCTTTAAGAATCACCAAATTCCTTTGCAGGCACCAAATGTGTTGTATTTTGACAACACATCAACATCCTAAACTTAGAATTGTTGCTTGTCCTCAAGCGATGACTCAACCTACGCAGACAAAGAAAAATACATAGTAACTATGCTAATAGCATATATATCAACCCCTCTGATTCAGGTACCTAACTACCATTTTCAAAACAGGATTATGGAATTATTTAGAAAATAGGAACATAAGGAGATTCATATGCTACTCAAGTAGTGCAAATGAACTCACTAGACAGAAATCCTTTATAATCACTCAAAAGAATTTTAGAATTCAGGGACTGAGGAAGCATTCTCACTCTCACAACTGAAATTCAATGCATACAGACTAACACCATAGGCTTGCCTCTATGCTCATCTTCTTGCTTGGTCATAATGTGGTGCTAGATCACTTTATGACTTATAGGCTTGTAACATTAGCTCAGGGTACTTTGATGAGGTATTTTGGGAACATACTGACTAAAGCTATCCTCGAACCATGTTTACCAACACTTTTTGCTTTCATAATCCACCCATTTTAAGCCAATCCACCATTATTCTCCTATTTTGAACATTTCTCCAATGCTTTGTTTCTCTTTTTCAGTTGATCCTTGATTTCAAACTCATTTTTGCTACTTTTTCCTCAACTCAAGGCAGTTTGTTTTCTTTTTCTTCACTCGATTCATGCCTTTTTATTTCTTTCATGATTTCCCAATTAAGAACCTTATTATTATTAATTTTCCACAATAATGGCCACGCTCAACTTAGGCTTTTAGCCTCAGGTGAAGTACACCATATCTATGCCTCAAACTAGGGCCACTAACTGCAGCCACCCTTAACTTAGGCCTCTGACCTCAATTAAGGCTCACATGTTCAAGTATAGATTAGGGCCAATATCAAGGGATTTCATCAAATAAGGTTAAGATATAAAGGTATCACGAAAGAATGAGTACATGATAAGCTCAAAAGTTTGGAGAAGAGATTCAGTTACTCATCTGGTGGGTCATTTTGGACAAAAGTGGTGTTACACAAGGTGGGTCATTTTGGACAAAAGTGGTGTTACACAAGGAACAAAGGACTAAGTTCCCTTCCATATCCACCATATCACCAAACCAACTTTAGAGTAACAAGGCAAGTTCTGGGTCCATACAAGATGCATGAATGCAACAATATAAGCTCACAACACACATGGAAATTGCATCCATAATCAAGTATAGACTCACAGGTTATGCTTTCAGTCTCAACTTACCTTCACAATATCCGAACAAACATTTTCAGATACTCAGAAATGTATGAATGCATCAATAATCACAACCTCAAAAATTTTGAGGGTACCCAGTTTTGCATCAAAAGTTTAAAGAAAATCTAACAACTATATATATGCCAAACTACAACATCACAATGCATTTAAAAATTATCTATACTTCCTAAAATAGGTCGGTTCAACAAAAAATTAAAACATCCACAAGGAAAAAGAAATACAGTAATAAAACCTTGGGATCAAAAATCGGGGAAGTTATAGATTTAAGGCTACTCAGACTTCACCTTAATCCATAACTTCCACCTCTTCGCAAACATAGGATATTTTGTCCTCAAAGTAACAACATAAAGAAAAGGTGAAAGGGGCATACCTTGGGTTGCCTCCAAGGAAGCACCTTATTTATTGTCGTAGCACGATAAGAAGCTTTAGCATTCATTCCTTTTCAAGGTCCCAATCTTCCACTATTTTGATCTCTTCCATGTTACCCATATACCTTTTTGCTCTTTGTCCATTGACTTTGAAAGTTTTACCATCCCTTCTCTCTAACACGATAGTGCCATGACTAAAAACACAAACAACTCTGAAAGACCACATCCATTTAGATTTGGCTTTTCCAGGAGACCACCTCAACCTTGAGTTGTAAAGAAATACCATATCTCCTGGAGAAAATTATTGATCTTCAATTTTGCGATCATGCTAAACCTTCATATGTTGTTTGTATAAAGCAGAGCTCTCATATGCTTACAATCTAAATTCATCAAGCTCATTCACTTGAATCAACCTAGAGGTTGCAGCTTCTTGCTAATCTAAATTCAGTTTCTTCAATGCCCAAAACGCTCTGTGTTCAAGTTCAACCAGTAAGTGATAAGCCTTTCCAAAAACAAGTAGATAATGAGACATTCCGATGGGAGTTTTGAAGCCAGTCTAGTTGGCGTATAAAGCATCATCCAAATTACTTGTCCAATCAGTACGATCCACATTGACCATTTTGGATAGGATTTGCTTTATTTCCCTACTTGATACTTCCACTTGCCCACTAATTTGGGGATGATACGAGGTTGCCACATGGTGCTTCACACCATATCTTTCAAGGAGAGCTTTGAACAGTTAGTTGCAAAAATGAGAACTTCCATCACTGATAATTGCTCGAGGCATACCAAACCTGGAGAAAATACTTTTTTGAGAAATCTCGTAACACTCTTACCCTCATTGTTCGGTAGGCTACGACCTCAACCCACTCACTGTCAGCAATCGGGTATATTACCTGGTATCTAGACAGTTGATAATTTCTTTCCTCACAACCTCTTGTATTGAGGGTTCAATCGCCTTTGATGCTCAATACTTGGTTTTTGTAATCCTTGACTAGATGCATTTTATGAGTGCATATTCCCGGGGGTATGCCAATGATGTATGAAATTGTCCGCCCAATAGGTCTATTGTACTGCTTGAGAACTAAGACTAGAGCTTCTGTTTGAGCTTCACTTAAATCTGTTGCAATGATGACAACTAATGTACCACTCTCTCCCAAGTATGCATACTTCAGATGCGATGGTAACGCCTTTAATTCTAACTTTGGTGAAACTTCTACAAATGACTTTGTAGGTAACGTCTCCCTGTTGCATAAGTCCAAATCCAACCTTACTTTTCGCCTCGGCCTAAATGACATGCCAAGAGCATTTACAATTTTCTCACAATCAAGAATGCTTTCACCATCAATGTTCATCTATATGGCTGCCAAAGGATCAACCACAAGCCTCAATTCCATCGGGATTTTGGCTTCATAATCCTCATCTATTGAAATCGTTGAGATGAGTTAGAACTCAAAAATCTTCAACATGATCGCCGAATGGTGAACCCTATGGAACCCAAAAAAGCCTCATAGCATATCATTACATATCCTTGGTCACGGAAGAAATTTAACACAACATAAGAAGCGTGAACAAGGGGATTTGGGACTAAGGGAGAGAGAGAAAGTCTAATACTTAAATAACATAAATAAGTCAAAGCTCAAACATAATACATAGCTTGTCGAACGACACCTCTAAACATATATACTTAGCGGGGGCCGGTCACCCTCATGGTCATATATAAAGAATAATAGAAAGAGAGTCTTAATACATAACATGAGAATAGTCATTGTCCCCTAAATGGAGGACTCATCAAAGGCTAACTTGAAAAATTTGTCTACCCACGAGAAGAATCAATAGGAGCTCCAGTTCATATATGGTAACATCATGTAGGCATAGAGTATGCATTAGTAAGTTTGAATATACTAAGTATGTGAGATGAAATGCAATAAGAGATAGGCATCATAATCAAAATGCGTAATAATAAGTAATGAATAGCATAATAACAATATGAAAAGTATGAATGATGCGTGAAGTAAAACTCGCTTACAATTCATTCAACTCATATAGATCATAATACATAAGTGTGGTAAGAGACCATAATCGACACAACATAAGACCAAGCGAGCTACAATTCGAAATCCTGATGTCAACCATACAATAAAAGAAAGGGGGAAGTTACTTGCCAAGGTAAACCTTCTAATGCCTAAGTGGATCCACTAAGCCTTGAGTGAACCGGTTACTTGCTTCTAGTTCTTGGACTCGGGTACTTTCCTCAAGCCTAGACTCGAGTACTCGCCTCAAGTCCTCATATTTATGGAACACGCCTCATAAAGTTTTGGTCTAACATCCCACACTTGCCTAGGAATGACCCTATAATTGTAATTCCCTCATATCTCAAATCGGGGATATTTAAACATTGCGCCATATAAAAGACCTTACGATGTATTTTTTTTAAATATCTCAAAAGTCGTACAAAATTTTGCAAATTCGACTACATATTCTTGTTTAGAGAGTAACATTGGGTGGGAAAACAATTACCTACAAGGTATACTTTGTCCATGCTAAGAAAAATAATTTTTGGTGAAACTTTGCAAAAATAGTAGCTGTCAGCGACAGGACCGCGATGCAGACCTAACATGGACCAGTTCAAAAAGTTCCGAAGTTTGCTTTTTTTCACTCCAGGGCAATTAGGTAATAGCTCTATACCTATATAAACAAAAATACTTCATTGTCTAGCCATTTGGGCCTTAAAACCAACAAAAAATCTCTCAAAATCCTCTCTAATCTTCATTATGTTCTCCACTCGTTCTCAAGGTTTTCAAGCAGCCTTGTTGGAATTCAAAAAAACCAAGTCAAGCCCCAAGTCATTCTCAATATTGAAGAGTCCCAAAACTCATCTGGATCTAAGGATTTCATTCAAGCTTCAAGCCTCTATTTCAAATCTTCATCAAGAAACTCTCCAAAGTCAAGGTATGTGGGTTTTAACCATTGGGTCATTCTAACAGTGGTTCCCTAATATCCTTTTTACTTAATTTTAATGATTTAAAGTTGATTTTACAATTGGATTTACTAGTATAAACTTGTCTATGAACTATGCTAAAGCTTTGTAAAGTTGTGATTGTTTTGCTATGTTTTGAGCTATAAATCTTGGATCTATTATAAGATTTGATGAGGGATTTTGATGTATATTACTTGAGGGTGTTGAATGGTACTGATTGATGGATTTACATTGGATTTTCTTTCGTTATTTCATCTCTAAATTGCATGGTCTTATACCCCTATTACACACCCGCCAAGTGTTTGATAAAATGTCCGGATGTGGTTTCTTGAGTAGTAGAAGGTCCAAAGCATGAGACATGATATGACTGATATTATGATGATGAAATGATATTATGTACATGGTTATTTATATATGAAATATTGCACTAGATCATATGCTAAATCCTATACAAAATATTGCATTAGATCATACCCGATTCGAGGGAACAAGAGCCCGGGTAACCATGTTAGGGGTTTATACTCATCAATCATGCGAGGGGTTTATACTTCGTCGGTGTGTTGGTAAAGTGTTATTACCAAATCATGCAAGGGGTTCATACTTTGTCAGTGTGTTGGTAAAGTGTTATTACCATCAACCATGTGAGGGTTTTATACAACACAACCACCAAGGGGTTTATACCTTGAACAACTAGAGTGGTTGCATTAGAACATACCCGATCCGAGGGGACAAGAGCCCCGTTAAACTTGTTGGGGGTTTATACTTCATAATCGTGTTGGTAAAGTGTTATTACCACCAACCATGTGAGGGGTTTATAACACACAACCACTAAGAGTTTTATACCTTGAAAAACTAGCTTAGTCTCTTCTTCTCATATGATATCCTGTATGAGCATAATTTACTTAAGTATGTCTTACTTAAGCATTGAACATACATGTCATATTGCATGTTATGTCTATTTCTTAATATTATGCATTTTGGTTATGACGCTTACTTATTGTTGCATTGCATCCTACATACTTAGTATATTCAAACGTATTAATGCGTACTGTTGCCTACATGATATCACCATGTATGATTCGAAGCCCTAGTTGATCATTCCTCTCCTCCATGTGGCTAGTTTTGTGCTATTCATGCTAGTTGGTGAGTCCTCCACTTTGGGGACCTAGTCTATTATTCTTCTATAATGTATTCAGATATTCATCTTTATTGTGTATTTTGACTATAAGGGTGAGCCCGGTTATTTTGTCTTGGCCCCCACTCTTATCTGTGTATTAGAGGCGTTGTTGGACAAGATATATATCTATGTTAAGAGCGTTGACTCTTTCATCTCTTGACTATGATTTTACGCATGCTTTCCTTTAGTCCTTTGCCCTTGTTTTCAAAACATTTGCATGATTACTTAAGTATTAGTCTCTCCCGTAGTCCCAATTCCCCTTTGTTTATGTTTCTTGTGTTGTTTTACATTGCTTTCGCGACAAATGATGTGTAATGATATGTTAAGAGGCTTGTTTGGGGTTCCTTTGGGTTCCCGATTCGCCGCTCACGTCTAGGCCCTAGGCTTGCATAGTGATAAACATGGTATCAGAGCACTAGGTTGATATATCCTCAGAGTCTTCACATCGATTAGAGTCTTATTCATGGTTTTGTTGTGCACCACAAATATGAGTAGGAGGCTATGAGGCATTCTACAAAATGTTTCACTTCTTCATGATCTATGTCGTGCGATAGAGTTAGATCCCCTAGGACTTATTGCTAACCCCTAACTGCTGCATTTCATGATATATCTCAACTTACTCCAGATGGTACTAAAGTAAACGCAAAGAATTATAATGCTCTATGGAAAGAGGCCAAATCGATAGCAAAATTGGCAACTCACCTCGATCAACATGTGGGTTCTCTCAAGACCTATTGGTGAGAGGAGAGATAGTGAGGCAAAGAGGGCCCGTAGTGTAGGTAAGTTCCAAAGCTCCAAGGGGAGAGATAAGTTTGATGTTATACCTTTTGCTAGGTACCCAAATTGTGGTAGAGGCCATGATGGCCCATGCTTGAGAGGTACTAATGTTTTTTATGGTTGTGGGGAAACAGGTCATAAGGTTGAGGATTTCCCTCGTAAATGAAATAAGAGCAAAGAAGGTTATAGGAGGATGACCAATCCCAAGTGCCCTACGTGTAGGATAGACCATGGTGGCCCGTGTTGCAAGAATACGGGTGTATGCTTTGGGTGTGCTAAGATAGGCCACAAAATACTGGATTGCACATATGGTCGACTTTTTGATTGAGGTGGTCATGTTGATCAAGTGACTCAAGGAGGAGATGAGATGCCCGATGCTATTACCAGTAAATTGAAGTTTTCTTGACTTTGATATGCATACATTATTGGGCCTGGTATGCCAATATTTCCTATCTATTCTTCTTAGTTAATGTTGGGAATTCTTGTATGCCCAAGTTGTTTTGTGGTTCTTTGGTGTCTATCATTTTGTTAGGTATATTCTTTCTAAAAGGTACATAATTGATGGTCCAGTTTTGTATTGCATTGAGCCTTGCTTTGTAGCTTGTTGGAGTCCACATGGTGGATTTTGAGGTCACTGTATTGATGCAATGGTAGCATGTATGTTTTGTTTTCATGGGTGGTAGAACCCGTATGGATAGATCTATAATCCCTAACGAGTCCATCTTTGAGTGGGAGGTTGTTAAATGGTAGCAAGGGAGGCAGGTCCCCCTCATGTCCTAATGCACAATTGGTCTCTAAGGGGTAGCATTTTATCATCTTGTGAGAATTGGGGTATGGAACCTAGGTTGTTTTGAAATTAGAATTGTTGTTGATTGTAGATGAGGCCTTGAATGTCCCTTTTCGATAATTTGGATATGGGGTAGTGTCTTTTGGTCGGACTAGTACTTCGGTTATGCCTATAAGTCTCGTGAGTAAGATCTTTATTCCCTACTTTAATAGGTTTATGGTGGTTTTAGTGATGACAATATGGTTTGTTCCCTAATAAGGTAGTGCACGTGAACCATTTCAGGATGGTACTACAAGATCAAGGAAGAAATTTGGGTGCTAAGTAGGAGAGATGGGAATTTTGGCAGTAAGAAGTTGCCTTCCTAAGGTGTGTGGTGCCAAGTGAGGGTATTACGGTGGACCCTAGTAAGATAAAGGCGATTAAGTGTTATCCTAGACCTTGTCTTCCTTAAGTATTAGGAGCCTCTTAGGTTTAGTGGGCTATTATTGGAGATTGTGAGTAGGTTCTCGTCTGTTGTTACTCTTATTAATTAGTTGACCCTAAGTAAGGCCATGTTGTGACCAATGTTTTGAGTAGGGTGATTTGATAGGTCCTGGAGTTACTATTTATTTTTTTATTACTTGGTGCTAGTAGGATTTACGTGTATGTGGGTTGATCCTGGATCCCTTCCAATAAAGGAGACCCAAAATTTATTTTCAAGAAACCTACATGGATTTTACTTATTTTAATTTAGGATTTGAATGTTATGATTGCTTAAGTTCTATTGACGCATGGGTAGTATTTATTTGATTATTTTAATGTGATTTAAACTGTTATATGAGGATTTACTCTGTGTTTATTAAGTAATAACTATACATGTTCCCTTTTTGAATTATTTATGCGTGAGAGGTTACACTATGGATTTAAATAGGGGATTAATTATGGTTTCACTTCAACTTCGTATTATAAATGTTGATTTTTAAATGGAGTCTTAATTACCTATGTCATTTCGTCATTGTTCATAGCATATGCATTCATGTACATGAAATATTTTAAAAATTTATGTTATGGGTAAGCCAATTTCGTTTTATGGTTTGATTCAGATAAAAGGATGGTTATGAAAATATTGTGATCACACATATGTTTTTGGATTTTGGCTGATGGAACATTTGGGGTGCTTGCACCATTTTTTGTATGGATAGGCTATTCTTATGCATTTATATTGTGACTATGAAAGTATGATTTTTGTGTTTGAGCCTAAGTATGAATTATTATGAATGGTGCTTGGCTTTTAAGCCCAATTGTGCATTGAAATGATTCGGAAAGAAAAAAGACTATTTCCTTTTCGAAAGTATGTATATGTATGTTATAAGTAGTCTTATTGTATGACGACATAGCACCGATGGATTGAGAGGGGGATGTCTATAAGGGTTGCCTCATGTTCTTGTTGCATAAAGCCTTATCTTATGATCTTGGTTGAACTTTGCTTGATAGGTTGGAGGTCTTGTGGTAGTTCGGGCTACTTGCATAGCATGCTTCCAATGAGTGCAGAACCCATAAGATTGTAATATGATAGTTAAGGATGGTCGATCTATTTGGTCAACTCCAATGGGGTAGTCATTTCTCTAAGGTCGATTTGTGGTTCGGGTTTTTTTCTCAATTGTGGAGGAGGGTAGGTGACATTCCTAAGTGCCCTTTTTTACTAGGAATAGCATTTTGATCATTGGTGGAGTTGTTAGGTAGGCTTGTACACCGATTGTGTCTATTGGGTTTCGTGAATAGGGTCTTAAAACCCAACCTTGATATGTTTGTAGTGGTCTCTAGCGATGACGTATTGATTTGTTTAGAGCTTGTGAATCATTTGGGGGTAGTTTTGCAAGCCTTGGGAGAAGAGAGGTTGTTTGCTAAGTATGATAGGTATGAATTGTGGATAGTAAGGTGGTCAGAATTCTTAAGGATTAATAAATGTGTGTGCATTATTTTTCTCAGGTAAGGCTAATGTTTCGGTCTGTGCTCTAGGTAGCCTAGCATGTGTTATTGGTGGTGGCATGGAGGAGACCAGTGGGGTCCATTGGTTGGTTAGATTGGAAGTTAAGTTAACAGAAGTTGAGCATGGTGGTGTAGCATTCTTGATGGTTCTAAACTTTCTTGGGTTAAGAGGTCTAGATTAGTCAAGGCCTTGATTTCGCTTCATTTGAGTTAGATGTAGTGGTTTAGAAGATGATAGAGTGGAGGTTGTCTCCCAAGGGGGAGATGGTGGTTATGGTACCAAGTGGGTTAGGTGTATTTAAGGTTGACATTGAGTTAAGGATTGTGAGTCCTTATTGAGTGTAAAGGGAGGTTGGTAAGGTTGCCTACGTTTGAGATTTGCCTATGGTAGAGGTATGGTTTATCTGGTTTGTCATGCTTTTAGGTTGATGGGATGTTTTTGTGGCTCTAGTGCTATAGAACTCTGAGAAGTTGTGGGTGAGGTTGAGGATAATTTGGCTTAGAAGGAGGTCTCGATTGAGGTGTTGGATGGACGAGTGGAGAAGTTGATTGATAAGGATGTAGTATTTATCAAGGCCCATGGGAGGAATCATTAAGTCAAAAGTGTATCTCTGGGAGCCGGAGCGGGCATGGAAAGGTGATATACGTACCTCATTCATTCTATTCAACCTTATGATAACGTGCTGATCCCTATCACGTGATTTCATGTCTTATGTTTTAGCCCATATGACATTTTCATGCATTTATGTTTATGTTAACAAGTTCATGACAATTTTTGACACTTATGTTGATGTTTAGGAAATGATGTTTTAAATGTACTGTTGCATTCTTGTTGGGGAAGATTTTTCATGATTACTCTTCTCATATACGTTTCTTGACATTCGAGGACGAATGTTCCCTAGGGGAGAAACTATAGCACCCCACACTTGCCTAGGAATGACCCCATAATCGAAATTCCCTCATATCTCAAATTGGGGATATCTAAACATCCCTCTACGTAGTTCGAAAAGACCCTACGATGCATTTTTCTTCAATATCCTAAAATCCGTGAAGAATTTCGCAAATCCAACTGCATATTCTTGTTCAGAGGGAAAAATTGTGTAAGTAAATGAGTACCTACAAGGTTCACTTTGTGAGTTCCAAGAAAAATAATTTTTGGTGAAACTTTGCAAAAACAGTAGCGGTCTATGATGGGTCCACGATGCGGACCAGTTCAAAAAGTTTCTAAGTTTGCTCTTATTCACTCTAGGGCAATTGGGTAATGACCCTATACCTATATAAACGAAAATACCTCATTGTTTAGCTGTTTTGAGCCCTAAAAACCTCTCAAAATCCTCTCTAATCTTCATCAAGATCTCCACCCATTGTTAAGGTTTTGAAGAAGTTTTGTTGGAATTCAAGGAAACCAAGTCAAGCCCCAAGTCCTCCTCAAGATTCAAGAGTCCTGAAAATCATCCGGATCTAGAGATTTAGCTCAAGCTTCAAGCCTCCATTTCAAATCTTCATCAAGAAACCCTCCAAAGTCAAGTTATGTGGGTTTTAACCATTGGGTCCTTCAACCTATGGTGCCCTAATCTCCTTTTTACTCAATTTTCATGATTGAAAGTTTATTTTACAAATGTGTTTACTAGTATCAACGTATCTATGAACTATGTTAAACCTATATAAAGTTGTGATTGTTTTGCTATGTTTTAAGCTATAAAGTTTTTATCTATTGTAAGATTTGATGAGGGGTTTTGATGTATATTGCTTAAGGATATTACAAGGTGTTGATGCATGATTTACAATGTATTTTCTTGCATGATTTCTTCTCTGAATTGCATACCCCCAATACACACCTGCCAAATGTTTGATAAAATGTCTGGATGTGGTTTCTTGAATAGTAGAAGGTCAAAAGCTTGAGACATGATGCAAATGATGTTATGATGATAAAATGAGCTTATGTATATGGTTATTCCTGTATGAAGTATTGCACTAGAGAATGTGATAAATCCTATATTAAGTGTTGCATTAGACCATACCCGATCCGGGGGGCAAGAGCCTGGGTAACCATGTTAGGGGTATATACTCATCAAGAATGCAAGGGGTTTATACTTCGTCACCGTGTTGGTAAAATGTGATTACCATGAACCGTGTGATGGGTTTATACCACACAACCACCAAGGGGTTTATACCTTGAACAACTAGCTTGGTTGCATTAAACCAAACCCGATACGGGGAGGGGGGGCGGGTAACCATGTTGGGGGTTTATACTTATCAACCATACGAGAGGTTTATACTTTGTCACTGTGTTGGCAAGGTGTGGTTACCATCAACCTTCTGAGGGGTTAATACCACACAACTATCAAGGGTTTTACACCTTGAACAACTGGCTTGGTCTTTTTTACACATATGATATCCTATATAAGCTTCATTTACTTAAGCATGTCTTAAGCTATGAACATACATGTCATATTATATATTATGTCTATTGCTTAATATTATGCATTCTCATTATTATGCCTACTTATTGTTGTATCACATCCTACATACTTAGTACATTAAAATATACTAACGCATACTCTTGCGCACATGATATCACCATGTAGGGATCCAAAACCATGTTGATCATTCCTCTCCTCCACGTGGCAAGTTCGATGCTATTCAAGCTAGTTGGTGAGTCCTACACTTCAGGGACCTAGTCTATGATTTTTCTAATATATATTGAGACATTCTCTTTATTGTTTATTTTAACTATGAGGGTGAGCCCCGTTACTTTGTCTTGGCCCAACTCTTATCTAAGTAATAGAGGTGTTGTTAGACAAGATATGTATCTATATTGGGAGCCTTGACTCTTTCGTCTCTTGACTACGATATTATGAAAGTTTTCCCATAGTCTCCTGCCCTTGTTTTCCAAACTTTTGCATGATTACTTAAGTATTAATCTCTCCCATAGTCCCAATTAACCTTTGATTATGTTTCTTGTGTAGTTTTACATTGCTTCCACGACCAAGGATATTCAATGATATGCTAAGAGGCTTGTTTGGGGTTCAGTCGGGTTCCCCATTCGTCGGTCACGTTTAGGACCTAGGCTTGGGTCGTGACATTTAGGGACTTGCCTCTAATCCCTTTACCTGCGGTGGCATGTGGTTCTAGGACTTGGGGACTTGCCTTTAGTCCACTCGGTGCTAAGTCTAATCCCACGGAATATATATAAGATAACGATACTTCAATAACTTGCAATAAACATAGAGACATGACACAAGTAGCTCTTAAAATCATTGACCTCATGTGGTGAGCTTAACTTCAATCATAAGAATAGATCATCATCAACCCTACTCTTGCATTAACATCAACATTAAGGGGCTCACAAGAGGTGAAATCTTTAAGAAAGGGCTCAAACCCGGCTTTACAAATCATCGATATTTCCATGAATCTGACACATCTTAAAATCACCATGAATTCTTCTAACTCATAAGACAAGCATTGAACCTCCAATTCCAAAAGAAATCATAATCCGGACATTTTATCAAACACTTGGCGGATGTGTAGTGCTAGTGTAAAACCATGCAATTCAAGATTGAAAACATGCAAGAAATCCCACGTAAAACCATTAATCAACACTTTGTAACACCCTCAAACAACATACCTCAAGACCCTTCATCAACTCCAACAATAGAGCAAAGATTTAGAGCTCAAACCATGCTAAACAACCATACTTTCATGAACTCAAATCATTGTGTAGTAAATTTCTTAATATACAAAATCCACATAAAAAATCAACTTTAAATCATTCAATTTAAGTAAAAAATAGGATTGGGCTCCCTTGGGATTAAGGACCTAGTGGGTGAAACCCGCATACCTTGACCTTGAAGAATTTCTTGAAGAAGTCTTTAATGGAGACTTGAAGCTTGAAGGAGTTCCTTAGACCCGAAGGAAGGTTTTTTGGCTTGAATTTGGGAGTAAATATTTCTCTAAGTTGTTTGATGAGTATTGGAGAATGTTTAGGATGGTGTGAGGGTGAAATAAGGCTAATTATAGGTATTTTCAAGTATGGGAACCCTTAGGCCCAAGACTTGAAAGTCTTGGACTGACGTCAAAAAAAAACAAAAACAAAATGATACTGGTCCAAGATGCAGATTACTTACAGGAATTTGCATCTCTGCACAAATGAGTTCCACGAAAACGAACATAAATTCTTCATCTGAACTCGGAATGAGGTTAAAACAACTATTTTTTTTGAATGCTTGTTCAAAGAGATTTAATTTGATAGGTTGTGGGGCACCCATTTCTTTGTGTTCTAAAAAATATACCCTTTTAAATTTCACCCTCCAAAATCGCATTTTTGCGATTCTCGAATTTTGATACGGTTTCTCTAAAATATGGGTTAGACGTATCTTCCACTCAATTTTCCCCTTGAACAAGAATATGAAGTTAGATTTTTGAAATAACTAATGGATTTTTAGATATATGGAAATTATGATTCCGGGCTCTTTCAAGGCACTTTTCGGGAACTTTTTGGGGTCATTTCAATATCTCCCCCTTGGGAACATTCGTCCCCCTTTTCCATCAATCTTTGATGGAGCCAAAGATTCACTATTTTTTGGCTTGGGGTATGATGGAATAAAGCAAAATGGCTCTTTAAACTATCTGCGCTTCTTTCAATTGTAAAGTAGCAGTTAGTCAATGCAACTTTTGACGCTCATCATAGGTCATCCGAAAACAGTCGCCCTATGTTTTTAGACATAAGGGTCAGGTTGCGTACATCTGACCCCCCTTACCCCGCAATAGGTGGGAGCCTTTTGAGGCATTGGGGTAATTTTGTTGTTGTTGGGAAAATTCGTCCTCGAATGCGAAAGAAACGTACAAGACAAGAGTGATCATAGAAAAATCAGCCCCAACAAGAATGTAACATACATTTAAAGCACCAATTTCAAAATCTCATCATAAGTGTAAAATTATCTTAAACTTGCCAACTTAAACATGAATGCATATGAATGATATGGGGCCTGAAACATAGGACTTGGAATCAAATGACGGACTTAGTCGCTATCTTAGGCTTCATTAGACTGAATGAGGTAGGAATATCGCCCACACAATACCACTTCGGCTTCCTTAGAGACACCTTTGACTTGATGATCCTTCCAAGAGGGCCTTAATGAATATCACATCCTCATTAATCAACTTCTCCATTCATCCAACCAAGACCTCCATCAGGACCTTCCCCTAAGCCAACTTGTTCTCCATATCACCCACAATCGCTAAGAGTGCTATAGAACTAGATTCACGAACACATCCCATTAACTTAGAAGCATGGAGAACCGGACTAACCAAAGCCCTATCCATAGGTAATCCCACAACTTATGAAACCTTACCAACTTCTCTACACTCTAAAAGGGCTCACAACTATAACTCACTGGCAACCTTAACCACACCTATTCCACTTGTTGCCATGAACTACCATCTCCCCCTTGGGAGACAACCTCCACTCTACCCTCCCTTAACCCAAAACATCCAACCCTAATTAGACGGGATCAAGCCTTTGCTTAATCTAGACCTCTCCATCCCAAGAAGAGTTGGAACCAACAAGAATACTACACCAATATGCTCAACTTACCGGGAAAATAATGCACAGTCATATCATGACCCTTAACGAACTTTAGGCACCTTCTTGTTATCCTTCGTTCAAACCTATCATATTAAGCAAACAACTTCCCATCATCCAAGGCTTGCACACTACCCCCAAAAGGATTCACAAGCTCTAATTAAATCCATACTTCAACACTAAAGACCACCGCACGCATAACAAGGTAGGAACTAAAGACCCTACTCATGAAACCCATAGCATAGCTAGTCCATAGTTCGACCAAACAATTCCACCAATACTAATAATGTTCACTTGGAGACAAAGCTCAAACGAAAGATCAATCTTAGTAAAGTGACTAACCCATTGTAGTTGACCAAAAAGACTGACCATCCTTAACCATCATATTACAACCTTATGGGTTCTACACTCATTGGAAATATACTATGCAAGTAGCGCGAGCTATGCCAAGACCTACAACACATCAAGATAAGTTCAACAAAGATCACAAGGCAAGACTTCTATGCAATAAGAACATGGGCATCCCTTAGAGATCAATTGAACCTTAAGATAAGAATAGACGTACCTCTCTTTTGCTACCACTTGACACCTTTCCACTCAAGAAAGGTTTATTAGGGAGTCAAAATCCAACTCTACGGGTCCTACCATCCATGAAGACATAACATTCATGCAACTATTCCATCCCAAGTATAACATCAAATCAACTACATCAAATCCGACGAGTTACAAGGCAAGACCTAATGCAATATGATCATTTATCAACACTTATGGACTTTCTAGAAACCATATATTTAACCAAGAGATAGACACTAAAGGGTCACATCACAACTCGAGGGACACAAGAAGCCCACTAGCAACAAAAATAATAAGGAAAAGAAAAAAACGATGATACTCGGATCCATCAAAATCAAAACCTTCAACTTACCTTCAAAGCACCATGCCAAGCCTAGTGCATCCTAGAGGAGTATGGTTGAGAATGTTGATGACTATCCATAAGGTTCTTGGGGACCTACGGATATTGTCTCATCTTATGATCTATTCCACCACATCCAAAGCACGTACTCGATCCGGCTAAGCAATCTCCCAGTAGGAATTTCCACACTTGTTGTGACTAGGAGGAGCTTGTTCACTAACGCTTTCCCCTAAATTTTTGTGGCTACCCACTCTACTTTTGAAATCCTCACATTTGGAGCATAGTCAGGCTTATGATCTTGGAAGCTACCCTCAAATTGAGCCCTCTTGAACCACTCACTTCTCCTCTTCATCAACTTTTCCTCCTCCATTTGCTCAGCATAAGTCATCATACAGGACAAGTTCATGTCACTAATTAGCAAGGCGGACCGGCATTCTTTACACACCAATTCGGAGAACCCATCACAAACTTATTCATCCTAGATCTAGGATCGGCCACAAAATAAGGAGCATACTTTGAAAGTTGATTAAACTTGAGGGCATACTCTCTCACACTCATAGCACCTTGTTTCAAGTTCATGAACTCTACCAACTTAGCTTCGCTAAGCTTAAGAGGGAAATACTAATAAATGGAAACCCATTTGAACTCCTCCAAAAGCACCACATAATTGTTTCCCTTCTCCCCCTTCCATTGATCATACCATATTTTTGCTACACCTTTGAGTTGGTACTTCGCCAACTCCGCCTTTTCATTCGGCCAAACACCCATGATATTGATGATTTTGTAAACCTCAACAATGAACTCTTGTGGGTCCTCATCCACCTTTGACCCAAAGAATTTCGATGGATTTATCCTCATGAAGTCTCTCACTCAAGATGTTTGGGTAGAAGCGTGAAGGGTTTGGGGCCCTTGGTTGGACTTGTGCAAGCATGGTGAGAGTATCCCGAAACCCATCATGAGTCGGTTGTTCCTCGAGAGAGTGGGATGTTCTTCGGATTGTATTAGGCATGATATAGATTAACAAAGAACAATCTTTAGGGGAAAACTTACTCCAACTCTATAGAATGACTTAGAAAATGAAGAAGGAAAACTTTTCATCAATGTCTCATATACTCCTACACATAGTTGTGGTGCACAACACAACTATGAATAAGGCTCTAATCAACATGGAGTGTTAGACTTCGAGGATTTATCAACCTAGTGCTCTGATACCATCTTTGTCACGGTCCAAACCTAGGGAGTAGACATAACCAATGAACGGGGAACCCGAAGAAAACCCAAATAAGACTCATAGCATATCATCTAACATCCACAGTCACGAAAGAAATATAAAACAACATAAGAAGCATGAACAAGGGAAAATAGGACTAAGGGAGAGAGAGAGAGCTTAATTCTTAAATAACATAGATGATTTAAAGCTAAAACATAATACATAACACGTCCAATAACACGTCTAAACATGGATATTTAGCGGGGGCAAAGACAAAGGATACGGGTTCACAGTCATGGTTATAAGTATACAATAAATGAAAGAGAGTCTTAATACATAACATAAGAGAATAGTCATTGTCCTCGGAATAGAGGACTCACCAAAGGCTAAGTTGAACAATTCATCTATCCACGAGAAGAATCAATAGGAGCTCCGATAGCTGCATGATAACATCATGTAGGCATAGAGTATGCATTACTATGTTTGAATGTATTAAGTATGTGGGATGCAATGCAATAAGAGATAGCTATCATAATCAAAATG
The DNA here is from genome assembly GCA_011800125.2 of Solanum clarkiae. Lineage (NCBI taxonomy): Eukaryota > Viridiplantae > Streptophyta > Magnoliopsida > Solanales > Solanaceae > Solanum > Solanum clarkiae. The sequence continues at coordinate 55,305 of JAABOM020063651.1, read as the reverse complement.
CATAATAACAATAAGCAATGAATAGCATAATAACAATATGACATGTATGATGATGCATGAAGTGAAACATGCTTATAATTCGATAAACTCATATAAATCATAATACATAAGTGTCGGAAGAGACCTCAACTGAGAGAATATAAGACCAAGCGTGCGACAACTCAGAATCCCAATGTCAACCTTACATCGGAAGAAAGGGGGGAAGTTACTTGCCAAGATAAGCCCCCTAATATCGAAGTAGATCCACTTAGCCTTGTGTGAACTGGTTACTCACGACTAGTTCTTGGACTCGGGTATTCGCCTCAAGCCTTCATATTTAGGGTACATGCCTCTTAGAGATTGGGGGACTCCACTCTAATCCTTTTACATATAGTGGCACGTAGCTCTAGGACTTGGGAACTGGCCTCTAGTCCACCTGATGCTAAGTATTATCCCACGAAATATATATAAGATAACTATACTTTAATAACTTGTAATAACCATAGAGACATGCACGAGTATCCCTTAACATCATTGACCTCATGTGGTGAGCTTAACTTCAATCGTAAGAATAGATCATCATCAACCATACATTTGTAATAACATCAACATCAAGGGACTTACAAGAGGTGAAATTTTTAAGAAAGGGTTCAAACTTGACTTTACAACATCATAAACATTTTCATGCATTAGACACATCTTAAAATCATCATGAAGTCTTCCAACTCAAAATACATGCATTGGACCTCGATTTCCTCAAGAAATCATAACCAGACATTTTATCAAACACTTGGCGAGTGTGTAGTGCTAGTGTAAAATTTTATAATTCAAGAGTGAAAACATGCATGTAAATACCATGTCAAATCATTAATCAACACTTTATAACACCCTCAGGCAACATACATCAAGACCATTCATCAACTCAAATATTAGATCCAAGACTTAGAGCTCAAAATATTCTAAACAACCATACTTTCATGAACTCAAATCACTGTGCAGTAAATATATTAATATACAAAACTCACATGTAAAATCAACTTTAAATCATGCAGTTTAAGTAGAAAAGAGGATTGGGCACCATGGGTGAAAGACCCAATAGTTAAAACCCACAAACATGACCTTGAAGAATTTCTCTAATGGAGACTTAAAGATTGAAGGAATTCCTTAAATCTGGATGAGGGTTTTGGGACTCGAATTTGGGAGTAAATATTTGGCTAAGTCTTTTGGTGAGTATTGGAGAATGTTTGGGATGTTGTAAGGGTGAAATAAGGTTAAGTATATGTTTTTTCAAGTATGGGAACCCTTAGGCCCAAGACTTGAATGTCTTGGACCAAAGTTCAAAAAATAGGACCAAAATAACACTGGTACACATTGTGGAAGCAACACGGATTACTCATTGGAACTGGCATCTCTCCATAAATGAGTTCCACAAAAACTGGCATAAATTCTTCATCCGAAGTCGAAATGAGGTGAAACCAAGTGAGTTGGAAAGCTAATTCCAAGAGTTTTAATTTGATAGGTCATGGGCCATCCATTTTCTTGTGTGCTAAGAGATATGCCCCTTTAAAGTTGACCCTCCTAAATTGCTTTTTTGCAATTTTTGGATTTTGATATGGTCGCTCTAAAATTCAGGTTAGACCCATCTCCCGCTCAATTTTGCCCTCTGAATCAGAATATGAAGTCATTTTTCTGAAATAAAGAATGGTTTTTTAGAAATATGGAAATTATGATTCCGAGCACTTTCGAGGAATATTTTCGGGCACTTTTTGGGGTCGTTTCATGATCCAGAGGAACACCAGGTGAATTAGTCAAAAATATTCTCATAATAAACTCTCTAGCAACCCTTGTGGTCTCCACTGGTGGGGACTATTGAGAAATAACTCAAACATGATCTAAATATTCCAAATACCCCTCGCCCATCAATCGTCAAGCATGCATATAATAAATAACACCCTTAGGATAGGAACTAGTTGCTCTAGTCTTTACCAACTAAGGCAAGTCGGGGCAAGATAAAACCACAGTCTTCTCATAATAGTCAAGAATAAGATGATAGGGTAATAACCAGTCCATGTTAAATATTACGACAAATTCTGCCATATTAAATGATATCAGATCAGCAACAATATCTTTCTCCATAAAAGTCACGACACGATCCCTATAAACTTAATCACCCGCTGAGGTTGATACAATTATAGGCTCAACAAGTGGCTCACACACAATATCAATATCAGAAGCAAAATAGGCCGTTACATATAAATAAGTGCATCCCGGAGCAAATAAAACTCAAGTTGAATGTTAACACACTAGAACCATGCCTATGATAGTTGCACCAGAAGCAACTACCTCGAGCCTATCAGGAACAACATAGCAAACTCTATGACTACCACTGGCCTGTGGGACTCCATGGGCACCACCTCTCCATGTACCACAAGCTGCTCTAGCACCACCCCTCATACCCTGAGAGGTTTTTCTAGCTGCAGCCTAAGGTACTAAATTCTGATTAGAAAACACTCGATATGGACAATGGTTAGTGAAGTTCCCAACCTCATCACAAACATAACAAGACTTGGGGTCTCGCCCCTGAGATGATGTGCCAAAGAGCCACTCTGTCTAGCTGAACCAAAAGAACTATCATGACCTATCTGTGTAGGCCTAGATCCGTCAACACTGTTAGATGCTGGAAGAGTTGCCGAATCTACCTGTCTCTGATGGCCCTACCTCTCAATATCTCATTCTCATAGCGAGTGTCCACTAAACTATCCACGTAAATGGAACCTCTTCCTGTCACCCTGCCTATCCTGCATGATGTGCTCTATCATACGAGCATAATCCACAATACTTTGACAAGGGCCTCCAACCAACACTAAGGAAGTTGTATCCTTATGTAGATATTGTAACACCCCACATCTTACATGTAATATTTCTATGCAAATGAAACAAGATATAATTTGGTCAAATTAGCGCCCATTTTTAAAAGTTCTTGAATCTCATGTTAGAGGGCAATATGTGCATCTAACACTTAAAAGGATCAAGTGTATACAAGTTTTGTCTCAAATTGAGGAGATCATAGCCCAAAACAAAGTGAGAGAATTGAGGTTCTTCCAGGACTTAGGAAGCTAGCAGGTGAGTCACCTACTTTCTTAGCTTAAAGTTGCTAGCTAGACAAAGACAAGGCCCGACATCGAATTCGTTCAAGTCCTATTATGGATGAAGTACGTGTTAAGGTGTAACTTTAGCCCGTGTTTTAGCATCATAAATGGACTGTATTTTCAGCCCAAGAAGAATAGGAAAAGAGCGTAAAGACAGCACAATTTCTTTGATAATTTAGTTCCAAACTAACTAAGAGAAATGAGAAAAATGGGCAGCAAAGGCGCATCAATTTGGAGCTCCTTTAGGCCCAAGTAAAAGAGGTAAAATGGTACATTAATCACTTCATAAAACAAGGATTATAATGGAAAAGTAAGTTGGCAAAGTGCTCCTTTAAAAGGGGCTTATAAGCATCTCACTCAAGTGATGTAACTTGAATAAAAACATTAGATTGTTTTTCCAAGTTCTCTCTCAACTCTTTCTTGACTTTACTAGTAGCCACAAGAGACTTTTAGGGCTGCGTTGAGGGTAAAGGTAAGTAAGAGTACTTATGTGTTTAGTATGGTTTTGTTATGTAAAACATGAGACTAGCTTGGTTATGTTTATGCTGAAATTTTTGGATAGCATGTACCCTAAAGATTGTTGTGCACTTTTCTTATTGATTAGGAGACTTTTCTCTTCTTAGTTGATTGGATTATGAAATAAAGTTTATGTTTTTAACAAGGTTTAGTTTTTTAGTGATATGACAAGGGTGTTCCACCATTGTTAAAGTCTGCAAAAATGAGTTGTTGTGCGGTATCACAAGTGTGCTCTTATTAGGAACTTGTGGACTGATCATCGGAGATTGTTGTTTCACTTTCTCCATATACTTTAGAACTATTTTTGCACTGATTTTGGACTGTTTTGTGTGTATATATAGTGGGGAAAATTTGGTTAAAGTTGGAACATATTTGGGATTGTTGACATCAAAATGTAGCGAGACGATGTAATGTTATACCGCCTACTTGTGCATTGTGTAGAATTGTTATGTGTTGTAGTTGTGGGCTATTTTAAGACTATTATGGCACTAAAATAGGTTGCACATGATATGTATATGAGAATGCGTATTAAAAAATATGATTAGAGGCACAAAGATTGAAACAATACGCTTGGATTTATAATTATACGATTTTTGCCCATGTGTTGTTTCTTTATGAGATTGGGCTGCCAAGATATATATATTGGCAGCTAATGCCTGTTTTATCACGTACTATACTGTAGATAAATATTTGGAGGAAGTGAAGGTTATCTCAATGTAACAGCGAGATCATACAGCCAGGTATGTAAGACTACTTTATTTCGTACTATTTGACATGAAAGATAGAACCCTCCTTGGCATATAAAGGCACTTACCAACTCCGACACAACTATTCAACATGCATCCACTCTCTTATATATTCATATGCTCAATATGTGGATACCAAGTTACATGGGTTCTTGTTGCTAAATATGTTCACGAGTTATCTTATCTTATACGCATTTCATTATTCGTATAACATACTCTTTTTATTGTCATATTGTCTTATATAATTATCTACATGTCACATGCTATATCTACAGTCCTACAGCTCTAATATTATGACAACGAATAGAATCATATCAAAGGTAATTGAAAGACAAATTATATCGCTTATTGATGGGTGGTAACCCAAAGGGTGGAAGAATCAACTAGCCAGGGTCGATCCTATCACGAGGGATAGCTGAAGGGGTGAAAGGAAAACCATAGCCAGGGCCGATCCTAATATAGATCTACCACAGATCAGCTAGTCATCTGTATTAAATGTTGTGCACAGATTATACAATAAAGGTAAAGTAGTAAGAAGAACACAAAGTACATAATCCCATAGTGTAACTAAAGATGGTCTCTTATCCTACACCTGTGCATATTTTCATTTGAGTTGTTACTTCATATACAGTATTTCCTGCCTTATATGTTCAGTAGATTATTTCGTACTGACGTCCCTTATGGAGGACCTGCAATTCATGTTGCATGTATAGTTGCTAGTAGCTCTCCCTAGTAGGAGTAAAGGATATCCAGCTGTTGTTACCAAGCTCCAGGTTTCTTCAGAGCTTTGTATGTCTAGTGCTTATATTTTTGTATTGTATGGTTAGCCGAGGTGGGGCCTGCGCAAAATCTTATCATGTACTTTTCCTTATCTAGAGTCTTTGTAGACTATGTAAATTAAAGTGTAGTCAAGTCTCGTACTTCAGACGATGTGGCCCCAATGGCCTAGTCGTATGCATTTCCCTTTGACTTGTTATTACTATTTACTTTCTTAAAAGCATGTTGAATGTAGAAACCCCTTATAATATGTATAGAAAGCACATGGATATAGGTTGGTTCTCTCGAGCCTCATCAGTAATGGGTGTTAGTCCGCCTTAATGAGACTTTGGGCATGACAGAAGTGGTATCAGAGCGGGTCATCGTAGGAGTCTACAAAGCCGTGTTTATGTAGAGTTTTGATTATCAATGTGTTATGGACCATATTTATAAGAAGGAGGCTACGTGGCATTTAGGAGTTTTAACTTTCTTTTCATTCTTTAGATCATGCCATAGAGCCAACTATAATAGGTGGATTGTGTCTAACTCCTAAATTGTTTTGTACAACAAGTATGCCAGAAACCAAGCGAAACAAAGGTAAAGGGAAGGAAATAGAACTGGTGGTTGATATACCCAGTTGGGTGAGACAAAGAAATGAGGCTCAATATGAGTCTCTATCACAGACATCCTCAACTCCTACAGCTCCTGATAAACCAAGAAGTAGTGAAATTCCCCCAAAACCACCTATCGATGCTACCGTGTAGGATCTGAGAAATGCAATCCAACTATTGACTCTTATAGTTGCTGGCCAATGTCAAAGACACGAAGGTGCAGTTATAGGTGCAAGTGGAGAGAATAGGGTAGCTAGCACGAGGATACGTGACTTCCTAAATTTGGACCCTCCATCCTTCACTGGGTCAGATCCTAATGAAGATCCCCAAGACTTTATTGATCAGATTCAACACACTTTAGATGTTATGCATGTGCATTGTACAAAAGCTATTGAGTAGGTGACATATAGGTTTAAGGGTGTGGATGTATTGTGGTATGAAGCTTAGAAGCAATCCAAGGATATAGATGCACCTCCGACTACGTAGAGGGAGTTCAAAGAGGCATTAATTGACTCTGGTTCTACACTACCATACATCACTCCACTAGTTGCTGGGAAGCTTAACAGAACACCTAAATTATTAAACAAACTATTTGAAGTGTCTATACCAACCGGTGAATATATTATAGCTTGAAGGATTTACTATGACTGTGTAATAACTATTTGTGACTGTGACATATTGGCTGAACTTATTGAGCTAGAAATGGTTGAATTTGATGTCACAATGGGTATGGATTGGTTAGCTTATTTCTATGCCACAGTAGATTGTCGAACTAAAAGAGTGTACTTCCACTCTCCAAATGAGATAGTTCTTGAATTAGAAGGCAATTTTAGAGCGCCAAAGGGTAAGTTTGTCTCTTATTTTAAGGCAAGAAAGATGATTTCTAAGGGTTATATATGTAATTTAGTTAGAGTAAGGGATATGGAGGCAGAATCACCAACTTTTCAATCATCTCCAGTGGTGAATGAATTTGTTAATGTGTTCCCTGAAGAACTTCTAGGCTTACCTCCAGAACGGGAAGTAGATTTTGGTATTGACTTACTTCCAGCCATTCAACTTATTTCTATCCCTACATATAGAGTGGCCCCGATAGAATTGCATGAATTAAAAGAGCAGTTAAAAGACTTATTGGAGAAGGGTTTTATAAGACCTAGTGTTTCCCCTTGGGGTTTACCAGTGTTATTTGTAAGTAAAAAGGATGGCACCTTGAGAATGTGTATCAATTATCGACAATTGAATAGGGTGACAATTAAGAACAAATACCCCGTCCCCCGAATTGATGAGTTATTTGATCAGTTACAAGTTGCTAAATGCTTTTCAAAAATTGTTTTGAGATCTGGTTATCACCATATGAGGGTGAAGGAGAAAGATATACCCAAGATAACTTTCAGAACACGCTATGGTCACTTTGAATTTCTTGTTACGTCATTTAGGCTAACGAATGCACCAACTGCCTTTGTGGATCTGATGAATAACGTATTCAAGCCATTCTTGGATGTGTTCATGGTAGTATTTATAGATGAAATTTTTTTATATTCAAGATCAGAGAAGGACCATACAAATCATTTACTACAGGTGTTACACGACAGTTGTATGCCAAGTTTTCTAAATGTGAATTTTGGCTAAAATTAGTGGCATTCATGGGTCATATTGTCTCCGATTAGGTAATAAGGGTTAATTCACAAAAGATAGAGGCTATGAAAGATTGGCTAAGACCAACAATACGCAGGGAAGTTTAGAGCCTCCTAGGGTTAGCCGGTTATTTTATGAGGTTTGTTGATGCTTTTTTTTTCTATTTCTGCACCTCTAACAAATTTGACACGTAAGGCAACCAAGTTCCAATGGAATGATGGTTATGAAAGGAGCTTCCAAGAGTTGAAAAGTAAACTAACTATTACACCAGTGCTACTACTCCCAAAAGGCACTAACGGGTATGCAGTGTATTGCGATGCTTCAGGAGTTGGCTTAGGGTGTATACTGACGTAGGGTAATTGCTTATGCCTCTAGACAACTATGGCCATATGAGGAAAACTATCCAACACATGATCTTGAGCTAGCAGCGGCTATGTTTTCTTAGAAAATCTGGTGCCACTATTTGTATGGGGTTCACGTTGACATATATACTGATCATAAGAGTTTGCAGTACATATTTAAGAAGAAAGACCTAAATTTAAGGCAACAAAGATGGCTAGAGCTAATAAAGGATTATGACATTGATATGCTGTACCATCCGGGGAAGGAAAATATGGTAGCCGATGCTTTGAGTCGTAAGACAATCATGAATGCCGGTGATCAGGCCATAGTAAGTTAAGGAGTGGCTAAGGATCTACATCAACTAGCTAGTTTGGGAGTTAGACTTATTGAAACTCCAAAGGAAGGGGTGATTGTACATAATGCAGCAGTGTCTTCATTAGTAATGGAGGCGAATCAAAAATAGTTTGAGGATCCTGTTCTACAACAGTTTAAGGAAAAGGTGAGTCAGGATACGATAAAGGGCTTTGACCCTACACAAAATGGAGTACTTCATTGCCAAAATAGATTATGTGTGCCTGATATTAATGGAAAAATCCCATCATACTAGGTATTCCATCCATGCAGGATCAACTAAAATGTATCATGACCTGAAGGGAATGTTTTGGTGGGAGGTATGAAAAAGGACCTTGCAGAATTCGTGGCTCAATGTCCAAATTGCCAACAAGTCAAAGTAGATCACCAAAAGCGAGAAGGTTTGATGCAATGTATAGGGTTTCCAACATGGAAGTGGGATATGATTAATATGGATTTGTTTACTGGATTGCCTCGCTCATTTTTGAAGTTTGACTCCATATGGGTAATAGTTGATAGACTCACAAAGTCAGCACACTTCTTGTCAGTTAAGAGTGATTATACAGCCGAAGAGTATGCTAAGCTATACCTCAAAGAGATAGTCAGGCTACATTAGGTCCCAATCTACATTATATCTGATTGGGGGGCTCAATTCACTGCAAAGTTTTGGAAGTCCTTCTAAAGGAGCTTAGGGATACAAGCGAATTTGAGTACAACATTCCACACTCAGACAAATGGTCCAGCTGAGTACACTATTCAAATACTTGAAGATATATTGTGAGCTTGTGCATTGGACTTTAAAGGTTGTTGGGCGGACCATTTGCCACTTATTTAATTTCCTATAATAGTAGCTACCACTCGAGTATCAAGATGGAACCTTATGAAGCTTTATATGGAAGGAAATGTAGGTCGCCAATTGGATAGTTTGAAGTGGGTGAAACCACCTTGATTAGGATAGATCTAGTGCGACAAGCCATGGAAAAAGATAGGGTAATACAACAACAGCTAGAAAAAGCCAAAAGTCGACATAAATCATATGCGGATGCTAGAAGGAGAGGACTAGAGTTTTCAGTAAGGGATTGGGTATTCTTAAAGGTATCTCCAATGAAAGAGGTTATGACATTTGGTAAGAAAGGAAAACTGAGCCCACGTTACATAGGGCCATGTAAAATTATTAAGAAGTTTGGGCAGGTTGCATATGTATTAGAGCTACCCTAAGAGCTTTCAATGGTTCATCTAGTTTTTCAAATCTCAACGATTCGAAAATGCATAGGTTACCCATCCTGTATCACTCCTTTTGAAAATGTGCAAGTTAAAGATGATCTCCCCTATGAAGAGGTACCTATCGGTACTCTAGATTGTCAAGTTAAGAAGCCAAGGAATAAAGAAATAACTTCAGTAAAAGTATTTTGGCAGAACCAACAAGCAGAAGAGATAACATGGGAGGCTGAAGAAGCAATGAGATATAATTACCCTTACTTATTTGAAGCTAAAGAGGAAGTGCAACATGCAGAGCTGGGGGCATTAATAGGTATGTGTGTTTGTGTACTTGTTGTGTTGTCCAACATTTGTTTAAGTGCAAGTTTGAACATGGTCAAGCTATATAATTATACTAACATTCGAGGATGAATGTTCCTAAGAGTGGGAGGATGTAACACCCCACATCTTACATGTACTAGTTCTATGCAAATGAAACATGATATGGTATGGTCAAATTAGCACAAATTTTTAAAAGTGCCTGAATCTTATGAAAGAGGGTGATATGTGCGGCTAAAGCTTAAGAGGATCGAGCGTATACAAGTTTTTATCTCAAATTTAGGAGATCACAACCTTAAATTAAGTGATAGAATTGAGGTGCTTGCAGGACTTATGAAGATAGCAGGTGAGTCACCTACTTGCTGTCTAGACGGAGACAAGGCCCGACGTCGAATCCGTCCAAGTCCGATTATGGATAAAGTTTGTGTTAAGGGTGTAACTGAAGCCCGTGTTTTTAGGATCATAAAGGGACTATATTTTCATCCCAATAGGAATAGAAAAATATCCCAAAGACATCACAATTTCTTTGATAATTTAGGCCCAAACTAACTAAGAGAAAGGGGAAAAATGGGCAGCAAAGGCCCATCACTTGGGAGCCCCTTAAGGCCTAAGTGAAAGGGTGAGAATAGTACATTAATGACCTCATAAAACAAGGCTTATAAGGAAATGTAAGTCTTCCAAGTGCTCCTTTAAAAGGGGCTTATAAGTATCTCACTCAAGTCATTTAACTTGAACAAAAAAATCAGATTGTTTTTCCAAGTTCTCTCTCAAATCTTTCTTGAATTTACAACTAGTCACAAGAGACTTTTAGGGTTCTTGGCAAAGCCCTACAACTTGAGGGTAAAGGTAAGTAAGAATACTTATGTGTTTAGTATGGTTTTCTTATGTAAAACAAGAGACTAGGCTAGTTATGTTTATGTAGAACTTTTTGGACAGCATATATCCTAAGGATTGTTGTGAACTTTTCTTGTTGATTAACAGACTTTTCACTTCTTAGTTGGTTGGATTACGCAGTAAAGTTTATGTTTTCGACAAGATTTACTTTTGTAGTTATATGATAAGTGTGCTCTTAATAGGAACTTGTGGGCTTATAATCGGAGATTGTTGTTTTACATTCTCCACATACTTTAGAACTATTTTTTCATTGTTTTAGGGAAGTTTTTATTTGTATATATGATGGAGAAAGTTTTGTTAAAGGTGGAACAGATTTGGGATTGTTGACATGAAAATGTAGCAAGATGACATAATGTTATGCCGCCTACTTGTGTATTGTGTAGAATTGTTATGTATTGTGCTTGTGGGATTTTGTAAGACTGTTATGAAACTAAAATAGGCTATACATGATATGTATATGATAATGTGTATTTGAAAATATGAATAGAGGAAGAAAGGTTGAAATAATACGCTCGGATTTATAATTATGCGCTTGTTGCCCATGTGTTGTTTTTTTTATGAGATTAGGCTGCCAAGATTTATCTATTGGCTACTAATGCTAGTTTTATCACCTACTATACTATAGGTAAATATTTGGAGGAAGTGAAGGTTATCTCGATGTAACAGCAAGATTGTACAACCAAGTATGTAAGACTACTTGATTTCGTACTATTTGGCATGAAACATAGAACCCTCCTTGGCATATAAAGACACTGAACAACTCCGGCACAACTATTCACCGTGTCTCCACTCTTTCACATGTTCATATTCTCCCATACATAGTCTCCTTCAAATCTGCATATGGGAATGGATACCAAGTTATATGGGTTCTTGTTGCTAAATAGAGTTCACGAGTTGTCTCGTCTCATACGCATTTCATTATTTGTGTAACGTACTCTTTTCATTGTCATATTGTCTAGTATGAATATCTATATATCACATGCTGCATCTACAGTCCTACAACTCCTATATTATAACCACCAGTAGAATCATCTCAAAGGTAATTGAAAAGTAAATTATATTGCTTATTGATGGCTGGTAACCCGAGGGATGGAAGAATTACCTAGCAAGGGTTGATCCTATCATGGGGGGTAGCCTAAGGGGTGAAAGGAAAAACCTAGCCAAGGCCAATTCCAATATAGATTTACCACTGATCAACTGGTCATCTTTATTACATGTTGTGCATAGATTATGTAGTAAAGGTAAAGTAATAAAAAGAACATAAATTACATGATCCCATAGTATAACTAAGGGTGGTCCTTATCCTACACGAGTGCATAGTTTCATTGGAGTTGTTACTTTGTATATAGTATTTCCTGCCCTACATGTTCAGTAGATTATCTCATACTGACCTCCCTTACGAGGGTCCTGCATTTCATGTTGCAGGTACAGGTGCTAGTATCTTTCCCCAATAGAAGTGCAGGATATCTAACTGTTGTTACCGTGCTCCAGGTTGCTTCGTAGCTTTGTGTGTATAGTTCTTATATTTTTGTATTGTATAGTTAGTTGAGGCGGGGCCTGTACCGACCCTTATCAGATTTTTCCTTATATAGAAGCTTTGTAGACTATGTAAATCAAACTGTGGTCAAGTCTCGTACTTCAGACAATGTGGTCCCAGCGGCCTTGCCATTTGCATTTCCTTTGACCTTGTTATTCCTGTTTACTTTCTTAAAAGCATGTTGAATGTAGAAATCCCTTATAATATGTATAGAAAGTGTATGGATACAGGTTGGTTCTCCCCAGCCTCATTGGCAACGGGTGCCAATCCACCTTAGCGGGACTTTGGGCATGACAGATACCTACCGAGCCATTGGCAAATCGTTGAGTCCTTTCGTACTCCATAGGAGTACTAGACATAGCTTATATGGATAAGGCATTGAATCTAGACTCATAATTTGAAATCGACATAAATCCCTGCTATAGTAGATCAAACTCATCTCTATGCCTATCTCTGATGCTGTATAGAATAGACCTCTCCAAATATTGATGGCCTAAGAGAGATAATATTGAGTGAATCCTATAACTCTCGATATGTTATTCACCCTAGATAAACCAAAACGTATAGAGATCTAAGGGAAGTGTGTTGGTGGAATTAAATAAAGAATGAAATGGCAAAGTCTATTGCAAAATTCCCAAATTGCTAACAAGTGAAGGTTAAACATCAAAGCCTGTGTGGCTTAGCCCAAGAAATTAATATTCCTATGTGGAAATGAGAATCTTTAAACGTGGATTCCATTATGGGTTTGCCTAAGAGTAGAAAGAAATTTGATTCTATATGGGTGGTACTAAATAGGATGATGAAATCAGTCCATTTTTCATAGGTTAAGACTTCTTATAGTGTAGAAGATTATGCCAAGATATATGTTAAGGAATTCATAGGGCTTCATGGTATGCCTTTGTTCGTAATTTCATATCATGGTGCTCAACTCATATCACACTATTGGAAGTCCATTCAATGGGAACTCGATACCAAGATAATGTTAGACACTATATTTCACCCCCATATATATGGGTAAGACGAAAGGACAATTCAAAAGATGGAAGATATGTTGAGGGCATATGTGCTTTCTTTCAAGGGTAATTGGGATAATCATCTACTTTAGATTGAATTTACATATAACAATAATTATCATTAAAGCATTGAGATGATATCTTTTGATGCTTTATATTAGAGGAGATGTGTGTCTTTGATAGGATGGTTTAAATTCAGAGAGATATCATTGTAGTCTTGATTAGGTGCTTCAAGCTATGGAGAACGTGAGAATCATGAAGGAAAGGTTGAAAATCGCCCAAAGTCACCAAATGTCATATTCGGACATTAGAAAGAGGTATCTTGAATTCAATGTGGATGACTAAGTCTATCTTAAAGTATCTCCTACGAAAGGTATAATGCATTTTGGAAACAAAGGCAAATTGATTCAAAGTTATGTAGTGCCTTATTAGGTCTTAGACAAGATTGGTAAGATCGCTTACAAGTTTGAATTGCCAATGGAATTAGCTATGGTTCATTTGGTATTCCATGTTTTGATGTTGAGGAAATATGCTGTGGATCGGAATATTGTTGTACCCTTGAATGACATAATTATTGAGGAGACCTATGAAGAAGTTTTGTTTAAGACTTTGGACTGACAAGTTAAGAGATCGAGAAATACAAAAGTTGTAATTCCCCTTAAAGGGAAACGTTTGTATCTTATGATGCTATGTTCCACTTGCTTACTCTTATGATTGCTTATTTACCTTATGCATGCCTATGATATGAAAAAGAGTCTTGGATGGAGAACTTTCAATTGTCACATTCATTTAGTCATAACTATGCCCGAGCTTTTGGTTATGACATTGTGATTCCCTTTGGTTGATAGTTGATAGCATAACAATATCAGCTCAGTTCTTACTAATGAAAATAACCTATAATGTAGAAGATTATACATGAATCAGTGAAGCTATATGGGATCCTATTGTCTATTATATCATATTGTGGCACTCAATTTACATCTCATATTTGGAAGTCTTTTCAAAAAGGTCTTGATAATAAGGTAAAGTTGGGTACGACTTTCAATTCTCAAACCGATGGGAAATCTGGGCAAATTATTCAAACACTTGATAATATGTTAAGAGATAGTTTGTTAGAATTTAAAGGGAGTTGGGATGATGTCATGACCCAAATCTAGGGCCTAGATGTGACACGGCGCAAAGGGAACCCAAAGAGACCCCAAACAAGCCTCTTAGAGCATCATTACACTTTCTTGGTCGCGGAAACAATAAATCAAGCATCAAGAGATAAAAGAATGGGGAAACTAGGGATAATGGAAAACATTTCCATATCATCATAATTATGAGACAAGAGTTAACTCATATCACAGATACATAACATGTCAAACAACCACCTCTACTACATAGATAAGAGCGGGGGCCACGACAAAGCAACCGGGCTCACTCTCATAGTCACTGAGAACATAATTAAGAGTGTCTCAATACATAACGAGATAGAGCATACTATGGTCTCCAAAGTGGAGGACTCACCAAATAGCTTGAGTAGCACTATAGTCACGTAGAGGAGCATGATCAACTTGGGCACCGGTTCCTATATTGCGGCATCATGTAGGCATAGAGTGCATTAGTACATTTGAATGTACTAAGTATGTAGGGTGAAATGCAACAACAGATAGACATCATAATCAAAATGCATGAGATTAAGCAATATGCATAATATACAATATGACATATATGATCAATGCTTAAGTAAAACATGCTTAAGTAACTCATCATCATATAGTATATCGTATGTTTAGAACAGACCAAGCAAGCTATTCAAGGTACGAACCCCTTCGTGGTTGTGTGGTATAAACCCCTTACATGGTTGATGATAATAACACCTTATCAACACCGTGACAAAGTATAAACCACTCGCATGGTTGATGAGTATAAACCCCCAACATGGTTACCCAGGCTCTAGTCCCCCCGAATGGGGTATGGTCTAATGCAACACTTTATTTAGAGTATAACATATACATAAGCTCATTTCAGCATCAAATATTTATTCGTATCATATCTTATGCTTTGGACCTTCAACTCCTCAAGAAAACACATTCGGACATTTTATCAAATACATAGAGGGTGTGAAGTGGTAGTATGAAACCATGCAAATTAGAGATGAATCATTGTAAAACCATCAATCAATACCTTGCAACACCCTCAAGACATATACATCAAAACCCTAATCAAATCTTAAAATAGATCCAAGATTTATTGGTTAAAATATAGCAAAATAGTCACAACTTTAAATAGCTTTAACATAGGGTGTAGTAAATTTCATAATGATCAAAATCCATTTGTAAGTCAACTTTAAATCATGTAATTTATGTAGAAAGAGGATAGGATATCATGGGTGAAAGTAACCCATGAAAGAAACCCACTTACCTTAGTTCAGAGATGAACTTGGTGAAGATTGGAGATGGAGGCTTGAAGCTTGGAGGAGATCCTTGAAGAAGAACGTTAGCCTAGGATGAGGGTTTGAGACTTGAATTTGGGAGTGAAAATATGGCTAAGTGTTTTGAGAGAGTATTGGGAATGTTTAGGATGATATAAGGGTGAAATGAGGCTAAGTATAGGTAAAAACACGTTTGGGAACACTTAGGCCCAAGACCCCAAAGCCTTGGACGGAGATAGAAATCACTGGCCAAGAAATATATAGGTCTGCGATGTGGACCTATCACGAATGACAAATCAACACGTGTCTGCGATAGCTGTGTGATGCGGTGCAGTCGTGCATCGTCTCTTGAAATTGAAAATTATAAAAATTTAAATTGCTAACCGTTTGCTCTAAAATCAGGCTTAGACCCTTTTCCCCCTAATTTTGACCCGCTGAACAAGAATATGAAGTTGGATTTGAGAAATACTAAACAGATTTTGAGACATATAGTATTTAAAATGTTGGGAATTACGAGGCACATTTTTAGGCACTTTTTAGGGGCTTTTCTAATAACCACTACCACTCATTGAGTTCTACAACAAAAGCTATCAATCTAACATATAGATGGATCTATTTGAGGCCTTTTTTAGGGGACGGGTATAAACATCAATGGACTAAATCGAAGTTAGTAAAATGGAACTTATAGGAACCAACTTTAATATTTATGATATGGAGAAAGTGAGACTCATAAGGAAGAAGTTGAAGATGGCTCAACGTCGCCAGAAGCCATACTCCGATATTAAGAGAAGGGACCTTAAGTTTCATCATGACCCAATCTTTGGGCCTAAGGCAAACCTCTAACCAGGCTGATGAAACCTAGATGTGACACGAAGAATAGGGAAACCAAAGGGACCTTAAACAAGCCTCTTAGCATATCATTACATATCCTTAGTCGAGGAAGCAATAAAACAACAATACAGTGTAGAATAAGGGAAAAAGGGGCTATGGGAAGTCTTTCATATCATAAAACGTCATAGATTCTAAGAGAGTCAAGCTCAAGAATAGTTATGTAAGTTGCCCAAAACATACAATAAATGAAAGATAGTCATTATACATAGCATAAGATCAAAGACATTGTCCCTGAAATTTGAGGACTCACCAACTTGCTTTGTAGAGATAGTACTAGCCATGGGGAGGATGAGGATCATCGGAGCTTCGGTCCCTAAATGGTAACATCATATAGGCATAGAGTATGCGTTGTGTGTTTAAATGTACTAAGTATGTAAGATGCAATGCAATAAGGGATAAGCAACATAGTCAAAATACAATATTATAAACAATAGATACTATAATAACAATACGACATGTATGAATGATAATTTAAGTGAGACATGCATATATAGGACATATTACATGTGATGGAAGAGACCGTCATCATAGACTAAGCAAACATAGTACTTGGAATCCAATGTGGACCCCCCTAGAAGTAACAGAGGAATCAACCCATCAATTGGTTGATGGACATGACGACCCTCCATCGAAAGTGATTGAGATTTCAACCCCTCAATTGGTTGATGGCTTACCACCGACATCCGAGCCGATTAAGGTATCAACAACTAAGTTGGTTGAAGGACATGACCACCCTCTGCCTGAAGTTATTGAGGTATCAACCCCTCAATTGGTCGATTGCTTACCACCACCATCCGAGGCGATTGAGGTATCAACCCCTCAATTGGTTATGGTCAATTCACAACAATATATATACATATCATGAAATCAACACATAAATACCATCCTTTCATCATTATAAAGTCACTTAACTCATATGCCAAACATAAGGCCTTCAACAACCCAAGATACATTAACTGGACATTTTATCAAACACTTGGTGGGTGTGCAATGCTAGTATAAAACCATAAAACTGAAGAGTGAAATCATGCAATTAAACTTGAAGTAAATCAACCTACCAATACTAGGTAATACAATCATACAGTGTAAATCAAAACCCCTAATCATATCTCATGATAGATCCAAGATTCATAGTTCAAAACATGCTCAAACAGTCACACTTTTGTGAAACCCCAACATAGTTCATAGTCAAAGTCACAATAAGACCCATAAGTAAATTAACTTAGAAACATGCAATTTATGTAAAAAAAGGGAACTTGGGCACCATGGATGAAAGGAGTCAATAGGTGAAACCCACATACCTTACTTTTGGAGAATTCCTTGATGAAGATTTGAATGGAGACTTGAAGCTTGGCTGAAATCCTTAAGATCCAGAATGAGGTTTCACACTTGAGTTATGAGTGAAATAATTGTATATGTTTTTGAGAGAGTATTGGGGAATGTTTTGTATGATATGAAGGTGAAATATAGCTTAGTACAGGTATTTTTATGCATAGGAAGGCTTAGGCCCAAGACCCTAAAACCTTGGATGAATTAGGAAAACTGGGAATAGAATAAAGTAGGTCTGGGTCTGGTTCGTAATGTGGACCCAACACGAAGGACATTTTTATATAGGTCCATGATGGCTGCACATATGGTACCAATGCAGATCGATTCTGGAAATCAAATTTTCAGGAAATTTAAATTTTGATATGCTTGCCGTAAAATCAAGGTTAGACCCATCTCTAACTCAATTTTACCCCTTGAACAAGAATTTGAAGTCAGATTTTCGATATCACGCATGCATTTGAGATATATAGAAATTACGAATTTGGGCACTTCCAAGACTCATTTTCGGGCACTTTTTGTGGTCGTAACAATTTCTCCCCCTCGGGAACATTCGTCCCAGAAAGTCAAAGAAGTGTACATAAGAAGAGAAATCATGAAGAAATCAGCCCCAACAAGAATAAAATAATGCACTTAAACACTATTTTAAAAATCTCAACATAAGTGTCAAATTAACTTGAACTTGTCAACATTAACATGAATGCATGCAATGCCATAATCGGCTGACACATGGGTCATGAAATAACATAGAAGACTTAGAATTAGTATTGTAGGCTTGAGTATAATGGAAGTGATAGGGATATCATTTTTTCATGTCTGCTTCGGCCTCCCATGTAGCACTTTTGACTTGTTGATTCCTCCAAAGGACCTTAATGGAAGCCACATCCTTGTTCCTCAACCTCTTCACTTGTCTATTAAAGATATCTATTGGAACCTCTTCATAGGTCAAGTTGTCTACAAAAACCCCCCATGACATCCAATGGAACAATAGCATTAGGGTCCCCCACATATTTCCTCAACATAGAAACATGAAAGACCAGATGAACCAAGTCCATTTCACTAGGCAAGTCCAACTCGTAGGCCACCTTACCAACCTTCTTCATCACCCTATAAGGACCCACAAATCTAGGACTCTATTTACCTTCTTAACAAAATGAAGCACACCCTTCATGGGTGACACCTTCAAATAGACCCAATGTCTAACTTTAAATTCAAGCTCCCATCTCCTCATATCAGCATACGTCTTTTGATGACTTTGGTCTGTTTTCAACCATCCCCTAATCAACCCTTCCTTCTCCATAGCCTCTGTGACCAGATCTGGACCCAACAATGTCGTTTCTCCCACTTCAAACCACCCAACTGGTGACCTATAATGCCTACCATAGGGGGCCTCAGAAGGAGCCATACCAATGCTAGAACGATAGGTATTATTATAAGAAAACTCAATCATTGGAGATGATCATCCCAACAACCATTAAACTCCAAAACATAAGTTTTAAGCATATCCTCAAGAGTTTGGATAGGTGTTTTGTCTTGGCCATCCGTTTGAAGGTGAAAGGTCATACTAAGCTTAACCTTGTACAAGACCTCTTTGGAAGGAAGTGTGAAGTTCTGATATGATGGACAAGGGCATACCATGCAATCTAACCAACTCATGAATGTACCATTTGCCATAGTTTTCAGCCCCACAAGTAGTCTTAACCGATAGGAAATGAGCTGACTTTATCAATCTATCAACCACAACCCAAATAGAATCAAAACCCTTTCTAGTCTTAGCCAACCCAACCACAAAATCCACGTTAATATCCTCCAACTTCAAAGTAGGAATCTTTGTATCTTGGGTTAGGCCACCCGACCTTTGATATTTGGCTTTCAGTTGTTAAACTATGACAATCGAACATAAATTTTGCAATTTCCTTCTTCATACCTCCTCACGAAAACACATCACTCAAATCTCTATAAATCTTGGTAGAACAGGGGTGAATAACATAGGAAGAATTATGAGCCTCATTAAGAATCTTCTCTTTCAAGCCCTCAACACTAGGCACACATAACCTGCTTTGGTACCTAAGGGAACCATCTCCCCCTTAGGAGAAAAACTTAACCTTGCCATCACTCACCAAAGCCTTCAATTATAACAAGGAGGGAGCAAGATTTTTCTTTGCTTTTACTCATCAACTAAGGAAGATTTTGAACCATCAATAACCACAATGCCACCATTATCAACTTCTTCCAACCTAATCCCCAATCTAGCCAACCGATGGCCCTCTCTAGCCAACTCTTTGCCCCCATCATCAACATGAGCTAGGCTACCCACACACCCTACCTAAAGCATCTGCCACAACATTAGCCTTACTGGGATGATAATGCACACTCATATCATAATCCTTAAGAAGCTCTAACCACCTTAGTTCAAGTTGAGATATTTTTGAGTGAACACATATTTGAGACTCTTATGATTGGTAAACATATCACAATGCACCCCATACAACAAATGATGCAAAATTTTCAAACGGCCAATTCAAGATCATGGGTAGGATAATTCTTTTCATGAACTTTGAGTTGTCTAGAGGCATAAGCTATCACCTTACCATTTTGCCTCAAGACACAACCAAAACCAATCTGGGAGGCATCACAATACAAAACAAACTCATCCAACTCTTCTGATACAGATAAGATAGGAGCGGAGATAAGCTTATCCTTCAAGGTTTGGAAACTCCTTTTGCACTTGTCAGTCCACACAAACTTAGCCTTCTTTGGGTCAACTTAGTCATGGTAGAAGCAATAGAAGAGAACTCATTCACAAACCTTCAGTAGTAAGCCACTAGCCTAAGAAACTTCTAATATCCGATGATGTCAAAGGGCTAGGGAAATTTGTAATCACCTTCATTTTCTTAGGGTCCACTTTAATACCATCCCCCGACACTACATGACCTAGGAAGGTAATCTATTTTAACAAAAATTCACACTTTTTCATACTTGGCTTACAACTTCTCTTTTATCAATTTTTACAACACTACCCTCAAATAGCTCACATGCTCCTCCGCACTATGAGAGTAGATCAAGATATCATCAATGAAAATCACTACAAACAAATCAAGGTAGTGTTTGAAAACCCAATTCATAAGATCCATGAAGATAGTCAGTGCATTGGTCAACCCAAAAGACATAACCACAAATTTATAAGGCCTATACCTTCTCCGAAAGGCCGTCTTGGGAATGTCACACTCCCTCACCTTCACTTGATAATATTAGGACCGAAGATCAATCTTAAAGAAGTGACTAGCCCCTTTAAGTTGTTCAAATAAATCATCAATCCTTGGTAGAGGGTACGTATTTTTTACGGTGACTATATTAAGTTACTGGTAATCAATGTACATTCTTAGAGAACCATCCTTCTTCTTCACAAACAACACCAGTGCACCCCAAGTTGATTGGATAGGCCTAATAAAATCCTTCTCTAACAAGTCCCTCACTTGATCCTTCAATTCCTTTAACTTAGCTGGGCCAAATGGTAAGGAGGAATAAAAATAGGTTGAGTATCGGGAAGGACACCTATACCAATGTCTATTTCCCTTTCTGGAGGAACACCGGGAAGATCACCAGGAAAGACATCAAGGAACTTATTTATCACCAGAACTGACTCTATAGGAAGGACTTCGGATCACAAGATGATAGAGACACCCCTTATAGATCAAGATTTGGGGTTTCTTGCAAAATATAAACCTACCTTGACCACAACATCATGACTCTCCCACCCAATGACGGGTTCATTGGTAATTGGAATTTGACCCTACGGTTCTACAATCAATAGAGGCATAATATGCATAGAACCAATCAATCCCAAGAATAACATCAAAATCCACCATATCCTACTTAACAAGATAACAAGAAAATAATTTATGCAAGATGCGGACTGGATAATTTCAATAGACCATTCTAGGAACAATAAATGCATTAATAGGAGTAGACACCTCGTCAGACTGACACAACAATTAGGGTTCAACTTGAAACATTTTGACAACAAAAGGAGTAACAAAAGAAAGAGTGGCACCCGGGTCTATCAATGTATACACATCAAAATCATAGACTTTTAACATACTGGTGATGACATCGAGTACCTCACCAATCCTTTTTCTTACTTGGAGTGTACAAAACCGATAGTACCTTGGGGAACCACCTTGTTGACCTCCTCTCCCAAAATGAACCGCATTAGCACCCCAGCCTTGAGGACGAACATCTTTACCCTTGTGGCGATAACATGGACAATCAATCATCATGTGGCCTACTCCCCCACAATGAAAACAAGCATTGGTATCCTTTAAGCATGGGCCACTATGACTTTTACCAAATTTTGGACACATAGTGTTAGGCACCACACCACCATCTCCTACGGCCCTTGGGTAGTCATTGGCAAACCTACTATTAGGAGCATGAGAAGACCCTTGGACTTGATGAAACTGGCCACCCTTGGGAGTTTTGAACTTGCCATCAAAACGGGTCCTCTTGGCCTCATAAGCCCTTCTCTTCCTCAATTTCTCCCCTTCCAATTGTTCAGCATAAGGCATCTAGGGGGACAAATCCATATCACTAATCAATATAGTGGCCCAGCATTCCTCATTTACAGAATCGGATACACCTATAACAAACTTATTCATTCCAGATCTTAGATCGGACACCAATTGGGGAGCATATTTAGAGAGCTGGTTGAACTTGAGGGCATACTCCCTCACACTCAAAGATCCTTGCTTCAAATTCATGCACTCCATCATCCTGGCCTTCCTATGTTCAAGAGGAAAGAACCAGTTGAGGAAACCCGCCTTAAACTCTTCCCAAAGAATCACATTGATGTTCTGATTCTCCTCCTTCCATTGGGTAAAATATTTTGGGGCGACCCCCTTGAGTTGGTAAGCCACCAACTTCGCCTTCTCCTCCAACCTAACACCCATTATAGCTAACACTTTGTACACCTCATCAATAAACACTTGAGAGTTTTCACGACCCACGACTAGAACCTAGACATGACCGACGAATAGGGAACCCAAAAGAACCCCAAACAAGCCTCGTAGCATATCATCACACATCCTTGGCCGCGAAAGCAATAGAATACATTAATAAATAGTAAATTGGGACAATCGGGGCTAAGAGAAAATTTTCATATCATGAACAACAAGAGTTGATAGAGTCAAGTTGTTAGCACAGATACATAGCATGTCCAGCAACACCTCTACTACATAGATAACAGTGAGGGGCAAGAAAAAGAAACCAGGCTCACCCTCAAAGTCAATACATGAGTTAGTGAGAGAAAGTCTTGATGCATAGTAAGAGATCCTAAATAATGCCCCCAGAATGGAGGAAACACCAACAAGCTTGATAGAAGTCATAATAGCCAGTTGAGGAGGAGGACGATTAAGCGGTGCACTGGTTCCTATATGGTCATTTCATTTAGGCATAGAGTATCTCGTTAGTCCATTTGAATGTACTAAGTATGTAGGATGTAGTGCAACAAGTGATAAGCATCATAGTACAAATGCATAATATATACAATGAATAAGCATATAGCAATATGGCATGCATGATTAATGCTTAGGTAAAACATGCTTACATAATCACATGATACTACCCTTGGTGATTGAGGTACAAACCCCATCAACAGGTTGGTGATCATTGCACCCTACCACCCTTGTTGCCGGAGTGCAAAACCTCTAATAGGTTTATGTGTACAAACCACCAACAAGGTTGGTGGATCGTCGCACCCTTCCACCACTAGTAGCGGAGAACAAACTCTTTGATAGGTTGATGGGTACAAATCCCCAACAACTTTACGCACAACCCCTGGGTAGGGCATCGTCACATTCAACACTACATAGAGAGCATCACATATATGTATTAATTTCATCATCATTTCATCATATCATTATCATACCATCATCATATAGTCATTCAACTCATAAGACATACATTGGACCTTTAGTTCCTCACGATACCACAACCGGACTTTTTATCAAACACTTAGAGAGTGTGGCGTGCTAGTGTAAAACCATGCAATTCAAGAGTGAAATCATGCTAGAAAAATCAATGTAAAACCTTCAATTAATACTTGGTAACACCCTCAAGAAATTTACATCAAAACCCTTCTTAAAATCTTAGAACAACCCTTGGTTTCATAACTCAAAAGATAGCAAAACAGTCACAATTTCATAATCTTCAACATAGTGTGCAGTGATTTTCGTAACAAGATAAATGAAATTGTAAATCAACTTTGAATCATGCAAATTAGAGTAAAAAAGAGCTTGGGTATCATGGGTGAAAGGAATCCATGACAGAAACCCATGTATCTTAGATTTGGAGATGAACTTGATGACGATTGGAGATGGAGACTTGAAGCTTGAGAGGAAATCCTTAGATCGGGAGAGGGTTTTGAGACTAGAGTTCAGGAGTAAAATATTTGACTAAATGTTTGAATGAGTATTGGAGAATGTTTAGAATGATATGAGGGTGAAAATGGGTAAGTATATACATTTTCACGTTTGGAAAACTTAGGACCAAGACTTAAAAGTCTTGGACTGAGTTGAAAAAAACAGTCCCAAAATAATACCTGCGCGTCATAGAAGCGACGCTCTTTACTCTCTCGAAATTGACATTTGGAAATTTTGAATTTTGATATGATTGCTCTAAAATTAGGGTTAGACCGTCTTCCATTCAATTTTGATATCTGAACAAGAATATGAAGTCGAATTTTCAATATCATTCATGAATTTTGAGATATATATAAATTACAATTCTGAACATTTTCAAGGCACATTTTTTGGCGCCTTTGGTGTCGTTTCATATCTCCCCCTTTGGAACATTCATCCTCGAATGTCAAAGAAATATATAAGAGAGACACAAACATGAAACTTTCAACCCACATAGAGATGCAACAATGCACTTAACATCATTTCAATAAAAGCATCAGAAATGAAAAATCATCATGAACATGTCAATTTAAACATGAACATATGCAATGACATGGGGATGAGCTTAAGACCTAAGATCATATAAAGGGCATAGCTCAATACCTTAGGCTTGAGTGGAGTGGAAAAGGTAAGGATATCACTTTTGGATGTCTGCTTCAGCCTCCCAAATTTTGCTCTTAACTTGTTCATTCCACCAAAGGACCTTAACGGAAGCCACTCTCAACCTATTCACTGGCTATCCCTGAACCGGAACCTCGTCATATGTCAAATTATCCTCAGCAACACCCACAATATCTAGAGGCACAATGGTATTCATATAACCCACATATTTCCTCAACATTGACACATAGAACACCGAATGAACAAATTTCATCTCACTAGGCAACCTCAACTCATAAGCTACCATACCAACCCTCCTCAAGACCTCACAAGGACGAACATATCTTTGGCTCAACTTGCCCTTCTTACAAAAATGGACCACACCCTTCATGGATGAAACCTTTACATAAACCCAATCCCAAATTTTGATTTCAAGGTCTCTTCTTCATCGACATAGGATTTTTGACGACTTTGGACCAGCTTCAACCTTTCCCTAATCATCTTAACCTTCTCAAGAGCCTCCAAAACTAGATCTGATCCTAACAAATACATCTCACCAACCTCAAACCATTCGACTGTTCATCTAAAACATCCCCTAAATAAAGCCTCAAAAGCTGTTATACCAATGCTAGAATGACAGCTATTGTTGTACGCAAACTCAATCAATAGAAGATGATCATCCCAACTACCTTTAAGATCCAACATACATGCTTTAAGCATACACTCAAGGGGTTTGGATGGTCCTCTCAGCTTGGCCATCTGTTTGAGGGTGGAAGGTCATAGAAAGATTAAGTCCAATACTAAGACCCCTTTGGAAAGATCTCAAAAAATGTGAAGAAAATTGTGCCCCACGATCTGATATGATGGAGAAAGGAACACCATGCAACCTTACCAAGTCATGAATGTACAACCTTGCATAATCTTCAGCCCTAAATGTTGTCTTAACCAGTAGAAAGTGAGCCAATTTTTCATCCTATCAACCACAATCCAAATGGAATCAAAACCCTTTCTAGTCCTGGGCAACCCAACCACAATGTCCATATTTATCTCTTACCACTTCAAAGTAGGAACCTCAATGTCTTGGGTTAGGACACCTGACATTTAATGTTTGGTTTTGACTTGTTCACAAGTATAACAACCGGAAACGAATTTAGCTATGTCCCTCTTCATGCCTCACCACCAATACACATCCCTCAAATCTCTATACATTTTGGTGGAACTGGGGTGGATAGAATAAGAAGAGTTATGGGCCTCATCAAGGATCCTTTCTATCAAACCATAAAAATTTGGCACACACAACCTACCTTGTTACCTTAGGGCACCATCTCCCCCTTGGGAGAAAACCTCCACCTTATCCTCTTTCACCAAGGCCTTCAGTTCTAGCAAGGATGGATCGACATTTTGTTTTGCCATCACCTCATCAATCAAAGATGACTTAGAACCATCAACAAAAACCACACCAGTATTACCATCCTCTTCCAACCCAACTCCCAATCTGGCCAATGAATGCATCTCCCTAGCCATCTCCTTCTCACTACTATTAACATGAGCTAGACTACCCATAGACACCCTACTAAAGGCATCTGTCACCACATTTGCCTGACCCGGCTAATAATGCACACTCAAATCATAGTCCTTAAGAAGTTCTAACAATCTTCTTTGTCTCAAGTTGAGATCCTTTTTAGAAAAGACATATTGGAGGCTTTTATGATAGGTGAACACATCTACATGGACCCCATACAAGTAGTGACGCAAAATCTTTAATGCAAACACCACGACGGCTAACTCTAGATCATAGGTAAGGTTGCTCCTTTCATGTACTTTGAGTTATCTAGAAGCATAGGCTATTACCTTACCATTTTGCATCAACACACAACCCAAACCAATCTGGGAACCATCACAATACACAAGAAATCTATCAAGCTCATCCGGTAATGACAATATAGGAGCGGACACAAGCCTATCTTTCAATGTTTAGAAGCTCCTCCCTCATTTATCGGTCCACACAAACTTAACCTTCTTTTGAGTCAATTTTGTCATTAGAGAAGCAATAGAAGAAAACCCATTCAAAATCCTCCGATAATAGCCCGCTAAACCCAAGAAAAATTCTAATATCTGATGGGGTCAATTTTCTTTGGATTCACCGTAATACCATCCCCCGACACCACATATCTTAGAAAGGAAACCTCCATAAACAAAAATTCACACTTTTCATATTTAGTATACGATTGCTCCTCCCTCAATCTTTGCAATACAACACTTAAATGAGCCTTATGTTTATGCTCACCACGAGAAAAAATCAGAAAGTCATCAATGAAGACCACAACAAAGGAATCAAGGTAGGGTTTAAAGACCCTATTCCTTATGTCCATAAAGATTTTCGGTGCATTAGTCAACCTAAAATACATCACAAAAAACTCATAATACTCATATCTAGTCCGGAAAGTCATCTTGGGAATGTCACATTCCCTTACCTTCACTTAATGATACACAGACCAAAGTTCAACCTTAGATATATGGCCAGACCCTTGCAATTGGTCAAACAAATCATCAATACATGGAAGAGGATACCTATTCTTGATGGTGACCCTATTGAGTTGTCGGTAGTCAATACACATCCTACGGGACACATCCTTCTTATTCACAAACAACACTAGAGCACCCCAAAGTGATTGGCTACGTCTAATAAATCCCCTCTCCAACAAGTCCCTCAATTGTTCCTTCAGCTCCGATGGAGCCATACGGTAAGGGGGAAAAGAGATGGGTTGTGTATCGGGGAGGAGGTCTATGCCAAAGTCTATTTCCCTTTCAGGAGGAACACCGGGAAGGTCATTTGGGAAGACATCAAGAAACTCATTTACAACTAGAACCGACTTTATGGGAAGGACTTTGGACTCCACATAGCTAACCCTCATAAGATGGTAAAGACACCTCTTAGAGATCAACTAACAGTCTTTAATGCAAGAGATGAATATACCCTTGACCACCACATCTTGACTATCCCACTAAAGGACGGGTTCATTTGGAAATTGGAATTTGAGCCTATGGGTTCAACAATCAATAGAAGTGTAGTGGGAATGCAACCAATCCATCCCAAGAATAATATCAAAACCCACAATTTCTAATTCAACAAGATCACTAGGAAAGATTTTATGAAAATACGATAGCTTCTAAAATCTTTTCAAGCAATAATGGATGCCACAATAGAAGTAGACACTTGATATGACAAAAGCAACAACTCGTGGTCAACATTGAACTTTGGGCAACAAAGGGGGTAACAAAAGATAGAGTAAAACTCGGATCAATCAATGCATACACATCAAAGTCAAAGATTTTCAACATATCGGTGATGACATAGGTGACTTCATCAACTCCTTGGGGTACCATATTGTTGGCCATCTCTCCCCAAAGAAGCCCCATTAGCACATTATGGACGAACCTCTTTGCCCTTGTTGCGATCTCGGGGGCAATCCACCTTTTTGTGACCCACTTTCCCTCAACCAAAGTATGCATTAATGTCTCTAAAGCATGTACCCATATACCTCTTACCATACCTAGGACACACATCATTAGGAATAATAACATCAACACCTTCGGACCTGGGGAAGTCATTGGAAAACCCCCTATTAGGAGCATGAAAGGACGCTTGACCTTGGTTGATCCGAAAACCCTTTTGGAACTTTCCCTTAAACGTGCCCTCTTAGCCTTATGGCCCCTTCTATTTTCAACTTTTCCCCTTTCATTTGCTCTGCAAAGGTCATCAAACATGATAAGTTCATGTCACTAATCTGTATGGCGGACTGGCACTATTCACTAACCATGTCGAACACACCCATAACAAATTTGTTCATCCTAGATCTTGGGTCAACCATCAAATGTGGAGCATATTTTGAAAGTTGGGTAAACTTGAGGGAATACTCCCTCAAACTCATGGACCCTTGTCTCAAATTCATAAATTCAACCAACTTAGCCTCCCTAAACTCAAGAGGGAAGAAATGATTAAGGAAAGCCATTTTTAACTCCTCCCAAAGCATCACATAGACAACTCCCTTCTCTTCCTTTCATTGATTATACCATATTTGAGCTACCCTTTTGAGTTGGTACGCCGCCAACTCCGCCTTTTCATTTGGCCCAACACCTATGATAGACAAAATTTTGTAGACCTAGTCAATGAACACTTGGGGGTCCTCACTCAATTTTGACCTATGGAATTCTGGGGGATTCATTCTCATGAAGTCTCTCACCCGAGAGGCCGGTGTAAGAGCATGAGGGGCTTGGGCCCCTTGGTTGGGCTAATTAGACACCACTTGTGCAAGCAAGGTGAGAGCATCACTAAGCTCTCCATTGACTGGTTGCTCCTCGAGCATGCATGCTTGTATTTCCCTCGTATTAGTCATGATCTAGCATAACAAAGAACAATTGTTAGGAGAAAGGCTAACTTCAACTCTATAGAACGACTTAGAACATAAAGAAGGGAAACTCTACTAGAACATTTCATAGCCCCCTACTAATAGTGGTGGTGCACTACACAACCATCAATAAGACTTTAATCAACACGGTGTCTTGGACTCCGAGGATCTAACAATCTAGTGCTCTGACACTACCTTAGTTATGACCCAATCCTAGGCCCTAGACGTGATGAGTTAATGAGGAACCCGAAGGAACCCCAAATAACCCTCATAGCATATCATTACACATCCTTGGTCGCAGAAGCAATAGAATAAATTAAGAAATAGTAAATTGGGACAACCGAGGCTAAGGGAACATTTTCATATCATGAACAACAAGATTCGGTAGAGTTAAGCTCATACCGTAGATATCATGTCCAATAACACCTCTACTACGTAGATAAGAGTGGGGGCCAAGACAAAGTAACCAGGCTCACTCTCATTGTCAATACATGAGTCAAAGTGAGAATGTCTTAATATATAGTAAGAGATCATAAGTAATGTCCCCGGAATGGAGGACTCACCAACAAGCTTAATAGAAGTCATACTAGCCACGTGGAGGAGGAGGATGATCAAGCAGTGCACTGGTTCCTACATGGTGACATCATGTAGGCATAGAGTATGTGTTACTACTTTTGAATGTACTACATATGTAGGATGCAATGCAACAAGGGATAAGCACCATAATCAAATTGCATAACAAACAGACTGAATAAGCATATAGCAATATGGTATGTATAATTAATACTTAAGTAAAACATACTCAGATAGAATATAACATATTTGTAAAACCAATAACAATTTATGGATCATCACACTCTATCACCTTTGGTGATTGAGATATAAACCCCATCAATAGGTTGGTGGATCGTCGTACCCTACCGCCCTTGGTGCCGAATTACAAACCCCCCGATAGGTTGATGGGTACAAACCTACAACAAGGTTAGTGGATCATTTCACCCTACTACCCTTGGTGCCGGAGTACAAACTCCCCAATAGGTGGATAGGTACAAACCCACAATAAGGTTACCCAGCGTACAACCCCCGAGTAGGGCATGCTCACATTCTAACATTACATAGAGAGAACCATATACATGCATTCATTTCATCATCATTTCACCATATCGTTATTATACCATCATCATATAGTAATTCAACTCACGAGACATGCACTGGACCTTCAATTTCCCAAGAAACCATAACCGAATATTTTATCAAACACTAAGAGCGTGTGTAGTTCTAGTGTAAAATAATGCAATTCAATAGTGAAATCATGCTAGAAAATTCAATGTAAAACCTTCAATAGCTACTTGGTTGCACCCTCAAGCAATTAACATGAAGACCCATCACCAAATCTTATAATAGACCTTAGTTTCATAACTCAAAATACAGTAATTATAATGACCCCAAAAAGTTCCCAAAAATGTGCCTCGAAATGGCTGGAATTGTAATTTTCATATATCTCAAAATTTGTTTGTTATTTCAATAATTCGACTTCATATTATTGCTCAGGGGATCTAAATTAGGGGGAAAAACATCTAACCTTGATTTTAGGGCAATCGAATAACAATTTCAAATTTCCTAAATTTAAATTTCTAGAGATGATTCGCGACTGCACCGCGACATACAACTATCACAGACATGTGTTAATTTGTCCTTCTCGACAGGTCCGCATCGTGGACCGGTGTATTTTGCTGCTAGTGATTTCTATCTGGGTCCAAGGCTTTGGGGCCTTGGGCCTAAGTGTTCCCAACTATGTTTTTACCTTTACTTAGCCTTATTTCACCCACATATCATCCTAAATATTTCCCAATACTCCCCAAAACACATAGCCACATTTTCACTCCAAAATTCAAGTCCCAAACCCTCATCCAAAGCTAAGGATCTCCTTCAAGGTTCTTCTTCAAACTTCAAGTCTCCATCTCCAATCATCACCAAGTTCATCTCTAAGCAAAGGTATATGGGTTTCTTTCAAGAGTTCCTTTCACCTATGATATCTAAGCCTCCTTTTTACTCAAATTGTATGATTTAAAGTTGATTTACAAATGGAAATTGATCATTATATATGTCCCTGCACACTATGTTAAAGCTGTATAAAGTTGTGACTGTTTTGCTAAGTTTGAGCTATAAATATTTGATCTACTGTAAGATTTCATAAGGGATTTTGATTGAGAGTGTTACATGGTGTTGATTGATTGTTTTACAATGGATTTTATTGCATGATTACATCTTTATATTTCATTATTTTGTACTAGCATTACACACCCTCTACGTATTTGATAAAATGTCCGGATGTTGTTTCTTGAGTTGAAGGTCCAAAGCATGAGATATGATATGAATAGCTATATGATGATGAAATGAACTTATGTATATGATACACTCTATATAAAGTGTTGCATTAGACCATACCCTATTCGGGGGGACAAGATCTCGGGTAAGCATGTTGGGTGTTTATGCTCATCAACCATATAAGGGGTTTATACTTCATCACCGTGTTAGTAAGTTGTGATTATGATCAACCGTGTGAGGGGTTTATACTAAAGAACCACCAAGGGGTTTATACCTTGAATAGCTAGCTTGGTCTCTTCTACACATTTGATATCCTATATAAACATAAGTTACTTAAGTATGTTTTACGGATGGATTGATGATACACGTCATATTGTATATTATGCGTATTGCCTAATGTTATGCATTTTTATCATGATGCCTATCTATCATTGCATTGCATCCTATATACATAGTACATTCAAACGCACTGACGCATACTCTATGCCTACATGATGTCACCCTATAGGAACCAGTGGCCAAGTTGATCATCCTCCTCTACATGGCTAGTTCAGTGCTATTCAAGCTAGTTGGTGAGTCCTCCACTTTGGGGACCTAGTCTATGCTTCTTCTATTATGTATTGAGACATTCATCTTTTGTTATTTATTTTGACTGTGAGGGTGAGCTCGGTTACTTTGTCTTGGCCCCCGCTCTTATCTATTTATTAGAGGTTTTTGTTGGACATGTTAAGTATCTAGGATGAATAAATTCGTGATAGGGGTCTCCGAGTTGGTAAGTGTCATGACCCAAGCCTAAGGGCCTAGACATGACACGGCGAATGGGGAACTAGAAAGAACCCCAATCAAGCCTCTCAACTTATCATTACACATCATTTCATCATCACATAGTAAATCATATGAACTTGGGCACACAACAAAGCCCCACTAGCAACCAAAAAGGATCGATAAGAAATAGTGGCCTAGTAATACATGCACTACAAAGCCAAGAAAACTTCAACTGGTAGTAGCATCAGGCATCTCATCCCCTCCTTGAGTCACTTGATCAATGTGACAACCTAGATCTAAAGGTTGGCCACCCTTATGTTTCCTTCGAAATCCTTTAGCTTGTGACCCACTTTATTACACCCAAACACAAGCATTTGTCTTCCTTAAGGATTGGCAATCATGATACTTCCCACACCTTTGATACTTGGTATTAATCATCCCACCATCAACTTTTTTACTCTTATTGCAACTACGGGGGCAATCATTCCTTTTATGGCCCAATTCCCCACAACAAAAATAAGTGTTGGTATACTTCAAACATGGGCCTCTACGAACCTTACAATATGTTGGACACATAACATCAATTCTACCCTTAAGACTTTCGAACTTACCCATATTACGGGCCCTCTTGGCCTCACTACTTCCTAACTCACAACTGGAAGTCTTGGGAGCACCCACTTGATGGTTGAGTTGGGTTTCAAATGCTGCCACAGCTTTGGACATTACCCATAGAGCTTTTTGAACTTCCACATTTGATATATGACCATCTTTAGTATCTTGAGACATATCCTGAAATGTAACGATTAGAGGTTAGCAATAAACCCTAGTGGATTTGACTAAATCGCAAGATATGGATCATGAAGAAGTAAAACATTTCCTAGAATGCCTCATCGCCTCCTACTAATAGTTATTGTGCACAACACAACCATAAATAAGACTCTTATCAATGCAATTTGTTGGACTCTGAGTATTTAAGAACCTAGTGCTCTGATAGCAAGTTTTTCATGACCCATGCCAAGGGCCTGGACGTGACACGATGAATGGGGAACCTGAAAGAACCCCTATCAAGCCTCTCAACTTATCATTATACATCATTGGTCACGGATGCATGTAAAGGAACACATAAAATAAGATTAAAGGGCAAGGGTCTAAGGGATAGCTTGCAAAACAACAAAGAGACAAGGAGTCAAATTCGTACCATAGATACATAGCCTGTCCAACAAATATATCTAAATACATAAATAAGAGCGGGTGCCAAGACAAAGTAACCGGGCTCACCCTTATAGTTAAAATAGAACATAAAGTAGAGTGTCTTAATACAAAGCAAGAGAATCAAACACTAAGGTCCCCGAAATGGAGGACTCACCAACTAGCTTGAATAGCACCGCACTAGCCACGTGGAGGAGGATGGCCAATATGAGCTCCAGTTCCTACATGGTAATATTATATAGGAAAGAGTATGTGTTAGTACGTTTAAACGTACTAAGTCTATATGATGCGATGCAACAATAGATTGACATCATAATAAAAATGTGTAATATTAAGCAATATGCATAATATATAATATTACTTGTATGATCAATGCTTATGTAAAATATGAATAAGTAACTCATGCTCATATAAAATATTATATGTGTAGAAGAGACAAAGCTAGAATCCACACTTTGGTTGGGAAATGCCATTCACACATGGACACCCTCGTGGCAAGTTACATATCCCTCGCATACTTGATACCATTCACACCTGCAGACCCTGGTAGCAAGGTACATACCCCTCACATAGTTGATTCCATTCACACATCGACACCATGATGGAAAGGCACATACCCCTCACATGGTTATCCAGGCTCATATACCCCGCAGACTATGCGTAGTCTAATGCAACACATTTTATAGAACATACATATCATGTAAGTAAGATCATTTCATCATCATATAGTCAATCATATCATATCTCATGCTTTGGACCATTATTTCCGCAAGAAACCCTAGCCGGACATTTTATCAAACACTTGGGGGTGTAATGGGGATAAAAGACCATGAATTTAGAGATGAAATCCTGCAAGAAAATCTGTAATAAAATAATCAATCAACACTTTGCAACACCCCCAAGACATTCACTTTAAAACCCTTTATCAAATCCAACAATAGATCAAATATTTAGATCTCAAAACATGCTAAAACAACCATACTTTCATGAACTAAATTCACTGTGCAGTAAACTTCTCAATATATAAGACCCACATATAAAATCAACTTTAAATCATACAATATTAGTAAAAAGGAGGCTTAGGCACCATGCGTGAGAGGACCCAATGGTTCAACACTACATACCTTAGCTTAGAGATGAACTTGGTGAAGATTGGAGATGGAGACTTGAAGCTTGAAAAACAACCTTGAACAAAAACCTTAGCTTAAGATGAGGGTTTGTGACTTGAGTTTGGGGAGCGAAAATATGACTAAGTGTTTGAGTCTATTTTGAGAAATATTTAGGATGATATGAGGGTGAAATTTGGTTAAGTATAGGTAAAAACACGTTTGGGAACACTTAGGCCAAACACTTAGAAAAATATGGATGAACTGAAAAAAATACACTGAAGTGAAGCACTATCGCATCAAGCCAAGGTTGCGCAGTGCTCACTGGAAATTGTCACTTAAAACTTTATAATAGATAAATATTCGCTCTTAAATTAGGGTTAGACCCTTTTCCCCCTAATTGGACTCTCTGAACAAGAATGCGAAGTTAGATTTTCGAAATAACAAACAGATTTTAAGATATATCGAATTTAAAATTTTGGACATTTCGAGGCATTTTTCGATCACTTATTGGGGTCATTATAGTAAGTGAAGAATACCGACTTCCATGCTAATTAGTGACATGGACTTTTCTCAATTGATGACCTATGCTGAGCAAATGGAGGAGGAGAAATTGAGGTAGAGAAGGGGGTATGAGGCCAAGAGGGTCCAATTTGAGGGTAAATTCCTAAAGAGTGCTAAATTTCATAAAGGCTAAGGGCCTCCTCATGCTACTAATAGGGAGTTTGCCAACAACTTCCCTAAGCCTCAAGGTGTTGGCGGATGGCTCCTATTGATGTGTGCCTTAAATGTGTAAGGGGCCATGGAGGCCCATGTTTGAAGGGTTCTAGTGCATGCTATAAATGTGGGGAGCTTGGTCACAAGATGGTAGATTGTCCAAGAAACCATGGCAAGGTTCGAGATACTAATGCGATCCCATTAAAGAGAGGTGGCCCTCAAGGGGTGCCCCAAGGCACTTTCTCCACATGGAAGGAAAAGGGTTGGTGAGGTCCCCGATGTTGTTATCGGTATGTTGAAAATCTTTTTCTTTGATGTGTATGCTTTGATCGATCCAGGTTCCACTTTTTCCTTTGTTAACCCTCCTGTTGCTAAATGGTTCCATTTTGTCCCCGAGTTGTTGCAAGATTCATATGAAGTGTCTACTCCTATTGCTGCCC
This sequence comes from Solanum clarkiae, assembly GCA_011800125.2. Classification (NCBI taxonomy): domain Eukaryota; kingdom Viridiplantae; phylum Streptophyta; class Magnoliopsida; order Solanales; family Solanaceae; genus Solanum; species Solanum clarkiae. Next base: position 19,578 of record JAABOM020063651.1, on the reverse strand, counting down.
CAATTGTTGCTAGGACAAATTATAGGAGTTGTCCCATTTACATTTTTCATAAGTTTTTACCTTGTGATCTTGTTGAATTAGACATGGTAGATTTTGATGTCATTCTTGGGATAGATTGGTTGCATGGCTACTATGCTTCTACTGATTGTAGAACTCGTGGGGTCAAGTTTCAATTCCCTAATGAGCCCGTCCTTGAATGGGAAAATCAAGATGTGGTGGTCAAAGGTAGATTCATTTCATGCATTGAAGGAGTTGAAGGAACAATTGAAATATTTGTTGGAAAAGGGATTTATTAGACCTACCCAACCATCTTGGAATGCTCCGGTGTTGTTTGTGAAAAAGAAGGATGGGTCACTTAGAATGTGCATTGACTACTAGAAACTCAATATGGTCACCATCAAGTATAGGTATCCTCTTCCAAGGATTGATGACTTATTTGACCAATTGCAAGGGGCTAGCTTCTTCTCTAAGATTGATCTTAGGTCTTAGTACCATCGAGTGAGGGTGAAGGAGTTTGATATTCCCAAGACGACATTCCAGACTAGATATGGATATTATGATTTTGTTATGATGTCGTTTGGACGGACTAATGCGCTGGCCATCTTGAGTCTTCATACCTTACCTTTATTCCTTTGTTGTGGTCTTCACTGATGATATTTTGATCTATTCACATAGTAGAGAGGAGCATATGAGCCATTCGAGGGTTGTGTTGCAAAGATTGAGGGAGGAGAGATTGTATGCTAAATATGACAAGTGTTAATTTTAGTTGAAGGAAGTAGCATTCTTGGGTCATGTGATGTCAGAGGATAGTGTAAAAGTGGATACTAAGAAAACTGATGTAATTAGTAATTGCCGTAGACCATTCACCCCGTTGGATATTAGGAAATTCTTGGGTCTTGTAGGTTAACATTGAAGATTTGTGAATGGGTTCTCCTCAATTGCTTCCTCTATGACCAAATTGACTCGAAGGAAGGTTAACTTTGTGTGGACCAATTAAAGTGAGAGAAACAATTGTGTCTGCTCCTATATTTTCACTACTAGATGAGCTTGAGTGTTTAGTTGTGTATTGTGATGCATCTAGAGTTAGTTTGGGTTGTGTACTTATGTAAAATGGTAACATCATAGCTTATCTTCTAGACAACTCAAAGTGCATGAAAGGAACTACCCTACCCATAGTCTAGAGTTAGCCGTCATGGTGTTTGCATTAAAGATTTGACATCATTATTTGTATGGGGTACATGTTGATGTCTTCACAGATCATGAGAGCCTCCAATATGCCTTCATTCAAAAAGAGCTCAACTTGAGACAAATAAGGTGGCTAGAACTTCTTAAAAACTATGACTTGGGTGTGCATTACCATCCGATCAAGGAAAATATTATGGCAGATGCATTGAGTTAAGTGTCTATGGGTAGCCTAGTGCATGTGGATGGTTGTGAGAGGGAGATGGCTAGGGAGGTGCATAGATTGGCTAGATTGGGGGTAAGGTTGGAAGATATGGGTAATAGTGCAGTTGTTGTTGATGGTTCTAAATCTTCTTTTGTTGACAACGTGATAGCAAAACAAAATCTACACTCCTTGATTGAATTGAAGGCCTTGTTAAAAGAGGAAAATTAGAGGTTTTCTCCTAAGGGGAGATGGGGCCCTTAGATATAAGGTAGGTTGTGTGTTCCTTATGTTGATGGATTGAGGCAGAAAATTCTTGATGAGGCCCATAATTCTTCTTATTCCACCCACCCCAGTTCCACAAAAATGTATAGATACTTGAGATTTGTGTATTAGTAGGGAGGCATGGAGAGGGACATTTCCAAATTCGTTTCCGATTACCATAGTTGTCAACAAGTCAAAGCCGAACACCAAAGGTTGGGTGGCCTAACCTATGACATAGAGATTCCCACTTAGAAGTCAGAGGTGATTAATATGGATTTTTTGGTTGGGTTACCCAAGACAAGAAAACGTTTTGATGCCAGTTGGGTTGTGGTTGATAGGATGACGAAATCGGCTCACTTTCTACCGGTTAAGAGTACATATGGGGCAAAAGAGTATGCAAGTTATCCATGAGTTAGCTAGGTTGCATGGGGTTCCCTTGTCCATCATATCGGATCGTGGTTCACAATTTACTTCACAATTTTTAGAGGTCTTTTCAAAGGGGTATTGGTATCAAAGTTCACCTTAGTATGGCCTTTCACCATCAAATGGATGGCCAAGCCGAAAGAACCATTCAAGCACTTGAGGATATGCTTAGGGCTTGTGTCTTGGAGCTTAAAGGGAGTTGGGATGATCACCTTCCGTTGATTGAGTTCTCCTACAACAAAATAGCTATCACTCTAGTATCGATATGGCCCAATTTGTGGCTTTTTATGAGAGACGTTGTAGATCACCACCGAGTTGGTTTGATGTTGGAGAGGTGGATTTATTAGGGCTTGGTCTAGTTATGGAAGCTCTTTAGAAGGTAAGGATGATTAGGGAACGGTTGAGGACTACCCAAAGTCGTCAAAAAACTTATGCCAACGTAAGAAGGAAAGATCTAGAATTCCAAGTGGTTGATTGGGTCTATTTGAGATTTCTCCAATGAAAGGTGTAGTCCATTTTGGTAAAATGCGAAAGTTGATTTTGTGTTATACTAGTCGTTATGAGATGATAGAGAGCATTTACAAGGTGGCTTATGAGTTGAAATTACCTAGTGAAATGAATTTGGTTCACCTGGTGTTCCATGTCTCTATTTGACATAATGTGTTAGTGATCCTAATGCCATTATGCTCTTGATGCCGTGGGTGTTGTTGAGGATAACTTGATTTATGAGGAGGTTTTGGTTCAAATCTTCTATTGGCAAGTAAAGAGATTGAGGTACAAAGAGGTGGCATTCGTTAAGGTCCTTTGGAGGAACTAACAAGTCGAAAGTGCTACATGGGAGGCCAAAGCGGACATGCAAAAATGGTATCTTTATCTTTTCCACTCTGCTCAAGCATAATGTACTAATCCTAAGTACCCTATGTGATTTCAACTCTCATATTTCAGCCCCTATGTCATTCATATGCATTCATGTTTAAGTTGGTAAACTTATGATGATTTTACACTTATTTTGAAATTTCAAAATAGTGTCTTATATGTTATGTTGCATTCTTGTTGGGGCTGATTTGTTGATGATTACTCTTGTATTGTACATCTCTTGTACATTTAGGTACAAATGTTCCCAAGGGGGAGATGTCATAATGACCCCAAAAAGTGCCCAAAAACGTGTCTCACAATTCCAAAAATTGTAATTTTCATATATCTCAATATTTGTTTGTTATTTTGAAAATTCGACTTCATATTCTTGTTCAGGGGGTCCAAATTAGGGGAAAAGGGTATAACCACGATTTCAAAGCAATCAAATCACAATTTCAAATTTCCAAAATTTCAATTTCCACAGAAGATCCGCGATAGCACCGCGACGCGCAGCTGTCGCGGACATGTGTTAATTTGGCCTCTGCAATATGTCCATATTGTGGACCTGTATATTTTGCTGCCTGTGATTTCTATCTTAGTCCAAGGCTTTGGGGTCTTGGCCTAAGTGTTCCCAACCGCATTTCTACTTATACTTAGCCTTATTTCACCCTCATATCATACTAACATTTCCCAATACTCCCTAAAACACATAGCACATTTTAACTCAAAAATTCAAGTCCCAAACCCTCATCCTAAGCTGAGATTCTCCTTCAAGGTTCTTCTTCAATCTTCAAGTCTCCATCTCCAATCTACACCAAGTTCATCTCTAAGCTAAGGTATGTGGGTTTCTTTCATGAGTTCCTTTCGCCCATGATACCCAACCTTCTTTTTACTTGAATTGCGCGATTTAAAGTTGATTTACAAATGGGTATTGATCATTCTGAAATTCACTGCACACTATGTTAAAGTTATTTGAAGTTGTGACTGTTTTGCTATGTTTAAGCTACAAATCATGGATCTATTGTAACATTTGATTAGGGGTTTTCATGTATATGTCTTGAGGGTGTTTCATGGTGTTGATTGATGGTTTTTACAATGAATTTTCTTGCATAATTACATCTTTAAATTTCATGGTTTTGTACTATATTGCACACCCTCTAAGTGTTTGATAAAATGTTTGGATGTTGTTTCTTGAGGAGTTGAAGGTCCAAAGCATGAGACATGATATGAATAGCTATATGATGATGAAATGAGCTTATGTATATGATATACTCTAGATAAAGTGTTGCTTTAGACCATACCCGATCCGGGGGGACAAGAGCCCGGGTAACCATGTTGGGGGTTTATACTCATCAACCATACGAGGGGTTTAAACTTCGTCACCATGTTGGTAAGGCATGATTACCATCAACCATGTAGGGAGTTTTTACCACACAACCACCAAGGGGTTTATAACTTGACTAGCTAACATGATCTCTTCTACATATATGATATCCTATTGCTTAAGCATGTTTTACTTAAGCATTGATCATACATGTCATATTGTATATTACGCCTATTGCTTAATATTATGCATTTTGATTATGATACCTATCTCTTGTTCCATTGCATCCTACATGCCTAGTACATTCAAACATACTAACACATGCTCTATGCCTACATGATGTCACCATGTAGGAACCGATGCCTAAGTTGATCATCCTCCTCCACATGGCTAGTTTGGTCTATTAAAGCTAGTTGGTGAGTTCTCGACTTAGGGGACCTAGTCTATTCTTCTTCTATCATGTATTGAGACATTCATCTTTGTTGTTTATTTTGACTATGAGGGTGACCCTGGCTACTTTTTCTTCACCCCCACTTTTATCCATGTATTAGAGGTGTTTGTTGGACATGTTAAGTATTTATACTATGAGTTTAATTCTTGTCTTTTGACCATGATATTGTGCAAGCCTTTCCCTTAGCCCCATTTTCCCCATTTTCCACAACGAAGGATTTGTAATCATGCTTTAGAGGCTTGCTTGGGGGTCCCTTCAGGTTTCCCTTGCGCCATGTCACGTCTAGGCCCTAGGCTTGGGTCCTGATAGCAAAACAGTCACAATTTCACGAGCTTCAAGATAGTATGCAATGATTTTCATAATAAGATAGACTAAATTGTAAATCAATTTGAAATTTTACAAATTAGAGTAAAAGGGAGCTTGGGTATCATGGGTGAAAGGAACCCAAGAAAGAAACCCACATACCTTAGCTTTGGTGATGAACATAATGAAGATTGGAGATGGAGACTTAACGTTTGAGATGAAATCCTTAGATGCAGAGTGGGTTTTGAGACTTTAGTTTCGGAGTAAAATATTTGGCGAAGAGTTTGAATAAGTATTGGGGAATGTTTAGAATGATACATGGGTTAAAAATTGTTAAGTATAGGTACTTTCACATTTGGTAACACTTAGGCCCGTGACTTAAAAGTCTTGGACCGAGTTGGAAAATAAGTCCCAAAATAATACCCCTGTGCGTCACGGAAGCAGCACGCATTACTCTCTAAAAATTTACATTTGGGAATTTTGAGCTTTGATACAGTTGCTCTAAAATCGGGGTTAGACCCCTTTTCCCCTAAATTTTAACCTCTAGAATATAAATTAGATTTTTTATATCACACTCGAATTTTGAGATATATGAAAATTACAATTTCGTGCACTTTTGAGGCATATTTTCGGGCACTTTTTGGGTAGTTTCAGGGGTCCTCATCCACTTTAGATCCATTGAACTCTGGTGGGTTCATCCTCATGAAATCCCTCACCTGAGATGCCAGTGTAAGAGCAAGAGGGGCTTGGGCCACTTGATTGGCTTGATTAACCACGACTTGAGCTAGCAACGTGAGAGCATCCTGGAGCTCTCCATGAGCCCAATGTTCCTCGAGTGTGTGGGCTCTTCTTCCTCTTGTGTTACGTTTGTAAGAGGTGAAACCCTACCTAACTTCTATAGCACAACATAGGTAACTAGGAAGGGAAATATTTTGTAAAACTTCTCATAGCCTCTCAATCATAGTTGTGGTGCTCAACACAACCATGAATAAGACATCAATCAACGTCGTGTGTTGAACGCCAAGTACGATCAACAACCTGGTGCTCTAATGCAAAGTTTGTCATGACCCAAGCCTAGGGCCTAGATGTGACATGACGAATGGGGAACCTAAAGGGAGCCCAAACAACCCTTATAGCATGTCATTACACATCCATGGTCGCGGAAGCAATGAAATAAGAATAGAGTATAGAATAAGGGAAATAGTTCTGAAGGAAGTCTTTCATATCATAAAACATAAAACAGTCAATGGGAGTTAATCTCAAGCATAATTACATAACTTATCCAACAACACCTCTAAACGTAGAACTTAGTGGGGGTCCAGACAAACAAATGGGCTCACTCTTATAGTTAAAACATACAATAAAGGAAAGAGAGTCTTTATATATAGAATAAGATCAAAGACATTGTCCCAGAAATTTGAGAACTCACAAACTTGCTTCGTAGAGATAGTACTATCCATGGGGAGGATGAGGATGATCATGAGGAGCTCCAGTTCCTAATGATAACATCATATAGGCATAGATTATGCATTGGTACGTATGAATGTAACTCAAACTCCGTGCCTGATATCAAAAATCCAACTTCATATTCTTGTTCATGGGGAAAAATTTTGTGGAAAATGGGTCTAACCCCAATTTTAGAGCAACCATATCAATATTCAAAATTTCAAAGTTTGCGAATTCCAATGACCAAGCGCGCCCCAAGAGCGACAAGCCAGGGGCGCGAAGAGGTGCAAGTTTGGGCCAGTTTTCTTATTCCGGTCAAAGGCCTTTGGGTCTTGGGCCTAAGTCTCCCATTCATAAAAACACCTATACTTAGTCATTTTCAATCCCACATCATTGAAGACATTCCCCAAAACCCTCTCTAAAACTTAGCCAAATTTTTCACCCAAATTAATGTGTCCCAAACTCATTCCGGATCTGAAGAAATCCTTTCAGTCTTCAAGATCTCATTAAAATCAATGTCATGCTTATTCGTGTCAATAAAGACAATTGTGGGTCCCCTACATGAAGCCAAGTTTAAAGAATTTAAGTTATTTATGTTTTGCTCAAGTACCTGTAAGAGGGTAAACTTTAAAGGGGCATATCTCTTTGCATACAAAGAACTAGGTGGCTCATGACATGCAAAATCAATTTTCTTTGAATTAGCTTTCCAATGCACTTGGTTTCATCTTATTTAGAGTTTAGATGAAGAAGTTATGCCCGTTTTCGTAAAACTCATCTATGCGAGGGTACGTAGGGTTTTTGCCAAATTCCTTTTCATTAATGGAATTTCGCAAATTTAGTTATTTTTATTGGTATTTTGGGGATTTCTATGCTATCTTAACACTTCCTAATGACCTCAACCGTAATCTTAAATATAAAATCCACTCCTCCCAATTAGAATACACTCTCAAATTCTCCCAAGAGCCTCTATCAAACCCTAATAAGAATTCGAGAAAACTCAAGAACAAGTTGTGGATTTCAAGATCTCATTCATAGTTTCAAGTATTTCTCAACTTAATTTCATGAAATTCAAGGTTTAATGTATGTGTGTTTCACTCAGTGGTTCCTTTCACCCATGAAGCCCAAACTTCCTTTTTATGGAATTAGCATGATTTCAAGTTGTATTTCTTATGGGTATTTATTATTATGAAATATAAGCATGAAATATGTTGGAGTTTTTTTCAAATATTGTTGGCTATGCATAAGTATCTATTTTGAGCTTATACTATGAAGTGATCTTTGTCTATTGAAACTACACATGATTCAAGCTATGAGATCTATGAATTATTGTGATGTTGATATGATTTATAAGTTAACCATGATGGGTTTTTACCATGATGTAAGTGGGCTGATTTATATGATTTTAAGATGAGTTGATTTCACTATTTTATGATCTACACTCTGGCATTTCGCATAATTTGAACATGTTGTCATATGTGCCCACCAAGTGTTTGATGAAATGCCAAGTTAAGAAATTCTCAAGATATGTACATGTTTTACAAGTCAAGTGACTTCATGATGAATATGGGCTTTCAAGTATATTATGAATTCATGAAATTATATATGATTATTCATTTATGAAGCCAAGCCCTTTTTCAAAGATTATACTTTTTGTGAGCCTTTTGACGTTAATGCAAGGGTAATGTTTGATGATGATCTATTCTTATGTTTTAAAGTTGGTCTCTCCATTAGAGGTCAAGGATATTCAAGAGCTACTCGTGTCATGATTCGATGTATCTCATAAGTTATTAAAGTTATGATTATTCCAATGATTCTGTGGGATTAGGCTTAGCACTAATGGATGGAGTGTTTTCTCTATTTCCTTGAACTATATTCCACCATAGGACTATTTTATACCCTTGCAATACTAGTGGATCCATTTAGTGCACTTTTTCTTGAAGTTCTTCATGAAATGGGACAGGTTACTATAAGGTGAAATTACTCATTAAATCCTTTCCGAAATGGGATGGGCTCCCGTAAGGAAGGTTACTTTTCCGAAATAGGACGAGCTCCCGTAAAGTGAAGTATGGTTTACCTTGGAAAATAAACCACCTCTTTATTGGTGAGGGGTAATCATCAGGATCCTAAGTTTTAGCAGGCTTGGTCTTATTCTATGTCGGTTGATGTCTCTTCCCACACTTATGTATTAAGAACTATACAAATCGAATGATTTGCAAAGCATGATTTACTTAAGTATTAATCGTACATTCCATATTGCTATTATGCTATCTATTGCTTATTATTATGCATTTTGACTAAGTTGTCTATGTCTTGTTGCATTGCATTCTAAATACTTAGTACATTCAAATGTATTAATGCATACACTATGCCTACATGATGTTACCATGTAGGAACCAGAGCTCCACTTGATCATCAACCTCTTTCGTGTTGCTAGTAATATATTTAAGAAAGTTGGCGACTCTTCAATTCTGAGGATATAATTCTCTAGATTTATGCTATATATTTACTCTTCTTATGTTTGAAACTTATCATTATGAGTGTGAGTATGGTTGCTTGTTGTTTATCTTGCTTCCGCGACCAAGGATATGTGTATGATATGTCAAGAGGCTTGTTTAGTGTTGCTTCATGTTCCCCATCGCCGTGTCATATCTTGGCCTTAGTTTGGGTCATGACAAAATTGATATCAGAGCACTAGGTTGTTAATGGTCCTCGGATTTCAATAGACCACATCCATTAGAGTCTTATTTATGGTTGTGAAGCACGCCACGACATGAATAAGAGGCTATAAGGCGTTTTAGGAAATGTTTCCCTTCTTCTTACCCTATGTCATGCTATAAGAGTTAAGGTAAGGTTTCCCCCTTATGATTGTTCTTGCTATGCTAGATCATGCCTAACATAAGAGGGAGGAGCGGCCGCGCACCCGATGTTATTGCCAGTATGTTATTTTCTTTTGAATTGATATGCACTCTTTGATAGTTTGGGGGTCACTATTTCTTTCCTTATTTATTTGTTACTAGTAAGATTCATGAGTGTCACGAATAGTCATGTGAGTCTATTGTTGCTAAAAAGGTCTATAATGGTTTCCCTATTTTCTTATTGCATAGAGCCTTAACTTGTGATCTTGGTTGAACTTAGCTTCGTGGATTGGAGGTCTTGGGGTGGTTTGGCTACATGCATATCATTCTTCCAATGAGGGTAGAACCCCTAAGGTTATAATATGATGGTTAAGGATAGACGATCTATTTAGTCAACTACATTGAGATAATCACTTTCCTAAGATTGATCTTCGGTATGGATTTTGTCCCCAAGTGAGGATGAGGGTAGGTGATATGCCTAAGTGGCCTTTTGGATTAGGAGTGACAATTTGAGTCATGGTGAGGTTGGTTGGTTGACTAATGCACCGACTATATTTATGGGTTTCATGAATAGGGTCTTAAAACCCTACCTCAACATGATTATGGTGGTCTCTAGTGATGGAACATTGACTTATTTAAAGGTTGTGAATCATTTGGGGGTAGTTTTGTAAGTGTTTGGGAATGATAGGTTGTTTGCTAATTATTAAAAGTGTGAATCATGGGTAACAAGAAGGTGGTTAGAGCTCCTTAAGGATTATGATATGAGTGTACATTATCATCCCGATAAGACTAATGTTGTGGCGAATACTTTGTGTATGGTAGTTATGGGTAGCCTAGCAAGTGTTGATTGTGGCAAAGAGGTGACTAGAGAGGTCCTTCGGTTGGCTAGATTGGGAGTTAGGTTGAAAGATGTTGGCTATGGTAGTATAGTGGGGGCTAATGGTTCTAGATCTTTCTTGGTTGATGAGGTGAAAGCAAAGCAAGACCTTGACCCCACCTTGTTATAGTTTAAGACCATGGTGAGAGATGATAAAATGGGGCAGGGGGTATCTCTTCCAAGTGGGAGATGGTGTCATTAGATACTAAGGTAGGCCATGCGTGCTTGTGTTAATGCTTGGGTTCGCTCAAGACCATCGTGGGTCCATACGTGAAGCTAAGTTCAAAGGAATTTCTGTTGGCTATGTTTTGCAGAAGTACCAGTAGGAGGATCAAATATAAAGGGACATATCTCTTAGAACACAAAGAACTGAGCGGCCCATGACCTACCAAATGAATTCTCTTTGAAATAGCTTTCCTACGCACTTGGTTTCACCGTTTTTGGAGTTCGAATGAAGAAGTTATACCCATTTTTGTAGAACTCATTTCTATAGGGGTATATACTGGTTTTTGCAAAATTCTTCTTCATTAATTGCATTTCATAAATTTAGTTATTTCTATTAGTCTTTTGGGGATTTTTATGCTATCTTAGCACATCCTGAATACCTAAACCCTACTCCTAAAGATCAAATTCACTCATACCAATTGGAATACACTCTCAAATTCTCCCAAGAGCCACTACCAAACCCCAATAAGAATTCAAGGAAACTCAAGAACAAGTTGTGGATTTTAAGACCCCATTCCAAGCTTCAAGTCTTTCTCAACTCAACTTCAAGAAATTCAAGGTCTAAGATATGTGGATTTCACTTATGGGTTCCTTTCACCCATGAAGTCCAACTTTTTTTTATGAATATTACATGATTTCAAGTTGTATTTCTTATGGGTATCTATTATTATGTAATATGATCATGAAATATGTTGGAGTTTTGTCAAATATTGTTGATTATACATAAATATCTATTTTGAGCTTATACTATGAAGTGATCTTTTTCTATTGAGACTACACATGATTCAAGCTATGAGATTTATGAACTACTGTGAAGTTTTGATATGATTTACAAGTTATCTATGATGGGGTTTAACCATGATGTTGATGAGCTGATTTTACATGATTTTAAGATGTGTTGATTTCACTATTTCATGATCTACACTCTTGCATTTTGCATGATTTGAACATGTCCTCATATGTGCCCACCGAGTATTTGATGAAATGCCAAGTTAAGAAATTCTCAAGAAATGTACATGTTTTACAAGTCAAGTGACTTCATTATGTATATGGGCTATCAAGTATGTTATAAATTTGTGAAATTATCTATGATTATTGAAGTATGAAGCTAAGCCCTTTTTCAAAGATTGTACCTCTTGTAAGCCTTTCGATGTTAATGCAAGGGTAATTTTTAATGATGATCTATTCTTATGTTTTGAAGTTGGCCTCACCATTAGATGTTAAGGATGTGTAAGAGCTACTCGTGACATGATTCTATGTATCTCGTATGTTATTGAAGTTATGATTATTCCAATTATTCCATGGGATTAGTCTTAGCACCTATTGATGGAATGTTTGTTATCTTTCCTTGAACTATGTGCCACCATAGGACTATGTTATACCCTTAAAATACTAGTGGATCCATTTAGTGCACTTTCTCTTGAAGTTCTTCCCGAAAAGGGGCAAGCTCCTGTATGGTGAAATTACTCATGAAATCCTTTCTCAAATGAGACAGGCTCCCATAAGGAGGGTTACTTCTCAAAGATGGGATGGGCTCTCGTAAGGTGAAGTATGGTTTACCTTGGCAACTAGACCACCTCTTTACTGGTGAGAGGTAATCATCGGGATTCCAAGTTGTAGCTCTCTTGGACTTATTCTATGTCAGTTGACGTCTCTTCCCTCACTTATGTATTATGATCTATACAAATTGAATGATTTACAAACCATGATTCACTTTAGTATTGATCATACATGTTGTATTGCTATTATGCTATCTATTGCTTATCATTATGCATTTTGACTATGTTGCCTATCTCTTGTTGCATTTCATCCTACATACTTAGTACATCCAAATTTATTAACGCATACTATATTCATACATGTTGTTACCATGTAGGAACCGAAGCTCTACTTGATCATCATCTTCCTCTGTATGGCTAGTAATATTTGTTCAAGCAAGTTGGTGAGTCCTTAATTTCGAGGAAATAATCTTTGGATTTATGCTGTGTATTTACTCTTCTTATGTTGGAAACTTATGATTATGAGGGTAATCTTGGTTACTTGTCTTGTACTTGCTATGTAATATGTCTAAAGGTGTTGTTGGACAACTTTTGTATTATTCTTGGGTTTTGACTCGTCTATGTTGTTTAAGTATTAAACTCTCTCCCTTAATCCCAATTTCCCCTTGTTTATGTTTTCTCTTGTTGTTTATCTTGCTTCTAGGACCAAGGATGTGTGTATGATATGCTAAGAGGCTTGTTTGGGTTTCCTTCGGGTTCCCCATTCGTTGTGTCACACTAGTCCCTAGTTTGGGTCCTGACAGTGAAAGGACCAAATGGTTGAGACCCATATACTTTAGCTTTAGAGAATTCCTTGTTGAAGATTGCAATTGAGACTTGAAGCTTGAGTGAAATCGTTAAGATCCGTATTGAGGTTTGACACTTGAATTTTGAGTGAAACATTTGTGTAAGTGTTTAAGAGAGTATTTTGTAATGTCTTGTCTGATATGAAGGTTAAATATGGCTAAGTATGGGTATTTTTACGCATATGAAGGCTTAGGCACAAGACCCAAAAGGCTTGGACCAATTTGGAAAAACTGGCAACAAAATAACATACGTCCACGTATGGTCCACGATGCGGACAAAACATGGAGGACATTTTTACACAGGTCTATGACGGCTACGGATCACGGTACCAACGCGAATTGATTATGGAAATTAAATTTTTTGTAAATTGAAATTTTGATATGATTGCTCTAAAATCAGGGTTAGACCAATAGCCCGCTCAATTTTGCCCCCTGAACAAGAATATGAACATGTATTTTCAATATCACGCACGGATTTTGAGATATATAGATATTACGAATTTGGACAGTTCTGTGGCACATTTTTGGGCACTTTTTGGGGTTGTTTCAAGTTTAATGTCAATGATAGGGTCTATTTGAAAGTATCACTCATAAAGGATTTTGTTTGGATTGGAAAAAAAGGAAAATTAAGCCCTAGGTATGTAGGGCTTTGTAAAATTTTTTTGAGGGTTGGAAAGGTGCCTTATGAATTGGAGTTTCCATTGGAGGTGAATATGATTCATCCGATGTTGCATTTGTCAATGCTAAGGAAATTCATGGATGATCCAAATTCCATTATTCTGTTGGAGGATGTGAGTATTGAAGAGATTTGGATTACGATGAGATATCGGTTGAGATTCTAGACCACCATGTAATGAGGTTGAAAAATAAAGAAGTTTCATCCATTAAGGTTCTTTAGAGGAATTAACAAGTTGAAAGTGCAACGTGGAAAGTGGAAGTTAATACGATGAAGGGATGCCCTTATCTCTGTCACTCTATTCAAGCCTTTCGTATTAAGTTCTTTCTCAAAGACCTCAAAATTTCCTTGCATTTAAATTTTCATGGTTTTTATGTATATTTACATATTTATAGGACTGATTTCAATGATATTTAAAATATCAACTTGGAAATTTTATAAAACAAAGTATAAATTGTATTTTTGCATTCAATCCGGGTTGTTAGCTGCTTCCTAAAATTGTTAGAGCTTACATTTAGCACATTTGAGGAAAAGTGTTCCCAAGGGGGAGATATTGTAAAGCCCCAAAAGTTAGAAAGTTAAGAAGTATAGAAAAATTAGACTTGGAAATTTCTAGAAAAATTATGATCCTTATTTACGTCTTGTGGTTCAAATCACAGGTCATAAATAAGCCTCGTGGATATGGGCAGTCAGGGTGAATAATTAGCTAAGTGTGAGGTAAAGGTACAAGTGGTATTTATGGCTTATAAATGAAACTATATACCATAAATAAATGTTTGTGCAGTGAGGTCAATGTTTGTCAAAATATGGGTTTTGAAACTTGAACTACGAACAAACAAGACAAGTCATAGTTCAGTTTATGAGCCGTAAATTGACTCGTGGATTGGGGTCCTGAGTTTGAGAATTTCTCTTAGTATAGACAGGGATCATGAAATAGGTTTACGATCCGTACACCATTCTATGTGTCGTAAAAGGGACTTATAGTCTGGGTTTCAGAGGCATTTGCAAAAGTTTAAAATATAACCATGACAAAACCGATGGTTTACAATTCCTGGATTGATTTATTGCCCATAGCTTAGGTTAGTGGTTTGGGTCTGGCAGTTTTAATAAAGCATATTTTTGAACTTTTCGTGTACCCTAAGCCTAAAACTACATCATTTTGAATTCCTTTCCCCGCCCCCTTCCCCTACCACAAAACAGTCCTAATTCACCTTAAACACCCTCATTCTCTCCCACTATAAATTCTCTAATTTTTCTAAGATAAAAGTTCCCACCATGGAAGAAGAAGGAAGCTAGGGTTTCATCAAGTATTCATCCAAACCTCAAATTTCTTTAAGCTTCATAACTAGGTATGTAGGTTTAACTCATCCATAAAGTCCAACAATGATACCTTTAACCTTTTCTTTAAGTTATGAAATTGTATAAGTTTCATGGATTTGCTTTAAATGATTTTATAATGATGTATTTTCAGTTAAATTGACTGTAATGATGCATTACGATTTTTGTAGCTTTAAAGGTCTTCATTATATAATGTCCTGGTTGTTCATTTTGCTATTGTTTGTGCAATTTTACCCTTTCATAAGTTGTTTTGGGCCCACTTTGAACTATTTGAATGGTTAGAACTAAAATCCTGTGTTTTAAAAGTTTAAATATGAGTTTTGGTCTTTTTTGAGAGTTGAAGTTGTTGAAAAAGTGAGTTTTTGTGTAATTTTTAGTTTCGGAGTCAAATCAGGGATCAATTGATTCTTTTAGCTTTGAAGTGCCAAAACTGAACTACAGGAATTTGTAGAGCTGAATTTGGAGTTAAAATGAGGTCTTTAGGCCCAAAGTTGTGATTTTAGTTGTTTTCGAAACCAAAGTTTGACTCTGGTCAATATTTAAAATTCAGAAGCTTGAATAAGAATTATGACAGTTCCAGTAGTTTTGAATAGTAAAACTAACGGTAAAAATGGTCTCATCATAATTTTTGGAATTTCGGAGGGAAATTTTAATATTTTAAGTTTTAACCTAATTTTATTGACTTGAATCAATAAATGTGGTGAAAAGGCCTTAAAAAAGATTTTTGATGTTTTCATTGATTTCGATTCACTATTTCTAGTATGGATAAATAGAATGTTTGTGAAATTCATATTTTGGATGAGTTTCGAAGATCTATTCCGAGTTTGGTTGAAGTTGTGAGTTGCTGGTGCATAGGTTTTTTGTGCAGGTTTACTGTCTACTCCGTGTTTGCGGAGGAGCTTAGACATTCACTGAGGACTTAAGAGTTTTACACTCTATGATCACGGGATATGCTCCGTGTTCAAAAAGCACTTTTCATACCTGGACACTTTTAACCACGGGAAACACCACTTTTAATACATTTTCGAACATCTAAGCTTTTTCGGGCGACTTTGAAGTAAGGTTGTCGAAGATTTGTGTTGGGTAAGTATTTCTTACACTATACTAATCATTTTCCTAAGTTTCATCTTGATTCTGCCCTTGATTTCATGACATCAATCACCCAAAATTGGGGGTTTTGGGATTATGTTTTCCAAACATTAACTATTGATTCCTCATTCAATTTAAGCTTGATACCAATGGGATTTTCGCCCATGAACTCTACTTTTTAAGTAGAACATCATTCTCAAATCAACTTTTAGATTTGAGACTTTCGAATTTTAGTCCAAATTTTGATCATTTTATCCTTAAGCCTAATTTATGAAAATAAGGGCGTCAAACGCTTCTCTTGATGTGTAGTAACAATTATTGATATTGGATGTGTCACGCCCAAAGTTCCATTAAGGCAGACCAGCACTCGTTACCGTATGGCTTAGGAGAACTAACCTGTACCTATGCACTTTCTATATACATTAGAAGGGTTCCTACATTCAACCTGCTTTCAGGAAAGTAGACAGTAATACCAAGCCAAAAGGAAGTACATATGATTAGGCCTTTGGAGCCACGATGTCTAAAGTATGAACATAACCATACTTTATTTTACATAGTCTACAAATCCTTTAGATAAGAAAAATTTTATGATATGGGTCGGGGCATGCCCTGCCTCATGACTAACTACTATACAATTCAACAATAGAAGCTCTAGACACGCAAACCCCCAAAGAAACCTAGAGCTCAATAACAGCAGCTGGATATCCTGTACTCCTACTGGGAAGATCTACTAGCTCCTGTACCCGTAGCATGAAATGCAAGTCCACCATAAGGGATGTCGGTATGACATAATGTAATGAATATGTAAGGCAAGAAGTACTGTACATGGGATAACTCAAATGAAATTATGCACTGGTGTACGGATAAGAGATCACCTTTAGTCCTATTTTGGAATCATGTACTTTATGTCCTTTTCGTTACTTTACCTTTCATTACTTTATAATCTGTGCATAACATATAAAAAATGACCAATTGATCAGTGGCGAATTAATATTAGGACTGACCCATGCTAGGCTTCCTTTCACCCCAGGTACACCCACTGTAATATGGGATCGACCCATGCTAGATGATTTTTCGACCCCTGGGATACCTCCCGTCAATAAGAAAGTTACTTTATGTTTTATTTATTTTTGGGATTATTCTTTTATTGGTCATAATATTTGAGCTGTAGGACAATAGATATAGCACGTGACACGTAAATAATCATACAACAAAATACCATAATGAGAAGATTAGGTTACACAAATAATGAAATGTCTAGGAGATGAAACACACATAAAGGTTATTTAGCAAAAAGAACTCATAAATCTTGGTATCCAAGTATGTATGCAGATTTGCAAATGACTATGTATAGTAGCATATGAGGATGTTAAAGAGTGGAGACAAGGTTATTAGTTATGTCAGAGTTGGTAAGTGCCTCTGTGTGCCAAGGAGAGATCTTGATTTCAAGACAAATAATAGAAAATTACGTAGCCTTACATACCTCACTGTTACGACCTCGTTACTACCTCGAAGTAACCTCCTTTCTCCCCAAATATTTATCTATAATAGAGTAGGTGATAAAACAAGTATTAGCTGCTAATAAACACATCTTAGTTGTCCAATCTCAAAAAAACTTAAGCACGAATGCAAGCATGTAATTACCAACCCAAGAGTATTCTTGCAACCTTTCCACCTCTAATCATATTTTATAATACACATTCTAATATGCATGTCATTTCTAGATTGTTTTAGTCCTATAACAGTCTTACAACAGCACACAAAGCACAACACATAATAATTCTACACAACACGCAAGTAGGCAGTATAATATTATGTCCTTTCGCTACATTTCAACGTCAACAATCCCAAACCAAACTGTTCCCACCATATTTATAAATACAAACATAGTTCTAAAGCATATGGAGAACATGACACAACAATCTCTAATTAAAAACCACCAAGTTCCCACTAAGTGCACAATTAAGATATCATACAAGAACTCATTTTTGCGGAAGATAAAAATGGAGGAGCAGCCTTCGTACATCAATACAGAACTAAACCTTGCTAAAAAACATAAAACCTTACTTTATAGACCATCCAACCAAAAGAGAAAATCCTCATAATAAACAAGAAAGGTGTGCAACAATCTTTTGAACACATGCTGTCAAAAATTCCAGCATAAATATAACCAACCTATTTCTCTTGTTTTTCATGAAAAACCATACTATGCACACAAGTATCTTACTTACCATAACCTTCAAAGTGTAGGACTTCTCCAAGAATCCTAAAAGTTCCTTGTGGCTGCTTGTAAGACCTTTTAAAGAAACACTTTGGCCGACTTTCTTAGGTATTTTAAAATGTATTTTATAAAGCTAGTAATGTACATATTTTTTCGTTTCACAGGGGCCTTATTGGGTTCAAATTTGTGGGCCTTGGCTGCCCACTTTTCTCTTTTCTTCATTTAATTTGGGCCTAATCATCAAGTGAGTTGTAAAAGTATTGGGGCCCTTTTTCTATTTTTCATGGGCTAAAGAACTTGTCCCTTTATAATGCTAAAATTACACTGTTAACATGGTCTTTATTCATTATCAGACTTGGACATATTCAGTGTCGGGCCTCGTCTCCATCTACCTAGCCTATTTAAGTTAAGCACCTAGGTGAGTCATCTACTCGCTTCCTAAGTCGTATAAGCACCTTGCTTCTTTCACTTCATTGAAGACCACGATCTCGTCAATTTGACTTAAAACTTATGTACACTCAACCCTCTTAAGCATTAGACATACATATAGCCCTCTAATATGAAATTCAAGTACATTCAAAAATGGGTGCTGATTTGATCAAGCCATATCAGGTTTCATATGCATAGGACTAGTACATATAAGATGTGGGGTATTATATCCTCCTCCCCCTCCCCCTCTAGGAACATTCATCTTCGAATGTTAGCATAATTTGATGACTAATCCAAGTTCAAACCTTCATTTAAACAAACTTTTCACAACGCAATAAGTATTCAATCACATATGCCTATTAATGCCCAAACTATACATGTTGGAACTCCTCTTTGGCTTTAAATAAGTAAGGTTCTTAGAACTTATCGCTTCCTCAGCCTCCCATGTTATCCCTTTTGCTTGTTGGTTTCTGAAAACCACCTTTACTAACATTATTTCTTTATTCCTTAGCTTCCTAAATTGACAATCTAGAATAACAACGGTATCTCTTCATCGGCGAGGTCTTCAGTAACCAGCAAAACTTCAATAAGAGTGATACAGGATGGGTTGACTATGCACTTTCGAAGCATTAAGACATGAAAAACTAGATGAACAATTGAAAGCTCCTGCGGTAGCTCTAATTCATATGCAACCTACCCAAACCTCTTAATAATTTTATATGGCCTTATGTAATGCAGACTTATTTTTCCCTTCTTAACAAATCTCATAACCCCTTTAATTGGGTACACTTCAAAAATACCCAATCTCCTATTGAGAATTCTAATCATCTCTTTATAGGATCTTTATATGATTTATGACGACTTTGGGCTGTTTCAAGCTGCTGTTGTATTACCCTAACTTTTTCCATGGCTTGTTGTACTAGATCTGGCCAAATCAAGGTAGTCTCCCCCAAATTAAACTATCCGATTGGCATCCTGCATTTCCTTTCATAAAAAGCTGTAACACCCCACACCTTACAATATTGGCACAATTCAAATAAAACATGACATGATTTGGACCAATTGACGCTAAAT
>JAABOM020063646.1:0-42842 GCA_011800125.2 Solanum clarkiae | reverse complement strand
CAACAATGCACATATACATGATTTTCAAGAAAATTTCAACATGTACATCAAAATTCTCATAACCTTATTAAAATGAACATGAATGCGTGCAATGATATAAGGGCCAAAACATGGGACTTGAAATTATAAAAAGGACTTGACATGTCATCATAAGCTTAAATAGAATGAAAGAGATACGGATATTCCCTCCCCATGCCCGTACAGGCTCCCTGAGAAACACATATGAATAGAAGAATCTTACAAAGAGGACCTTGACGAACACCACATCCTCATTATTCAACCTCCCCACTCATCCATCCAACACCTCTACCGGGACCTCCTTCTAAGCCAACTTATCCTCCACCTCACCCAAAACTTCAAAGAGTTCTATAACACTAGAGTCACCAACATATCCTATCCACCTAGAAGCATGTCAAACCAGACAAACCATACTCCTATCCATAGGACATTCCCAAACTTATGCAACCTTACCAACCTCCCTCTACACTTTATAAGGACTCACATTCCTCAACTCTATTATCAACCTTAAACACAACTAACCCACATGGTACATAACCAAATCTTACTAATAACAAAGGAATAATGAAAAAAATACCAACTCCTTGAACCATCAAAACATGCATACCAAATTCTATGAAAATTTCTAACTTACCGGTAGCATCATCAGGCACCTCATCCCTTCCTTGCATTCTTTGAAGAGCATAGAACCTATCTTGCCTAGGAGTATCCCCTTTGCCTTGACAGCAACCATCTCTACCTTCGGTTTAAGCATGGGAACAATCAATAACCCGATTACCCATTTCACCACATCCAAAGCAAGCACTAGACTTCATCCATGGAACACCATGGTGTTTCCTACACGCAGAGCACTTGGGCTTGGGCCCTCAAATATTATCACCTTGGCGTCTTGGATTATCATTAGCAATCCTTCTATTAAGATCATTGGAAGATCCTTGGCCTTGATGGAACTGACCATCCTTGGAACCTTGAAACTTATCATCAATATGGGACCTCTTGTCCTCTCTAATCCTCCTCTTCCTCAACTTCTCTTCTTCCATTTGCTTGACATAGGTCATCAAATGGGACAAGGCCATGTCACCAATCAACACAGCGGACCGGCATTCTTCCTTACTATGTCTCACACCCCCATCATGAACTTGTTTATTCTAGACCTTGGGACGACAACCAAGTAAGGAGAAAACTTTGAAAGTTGGTTGAACTTGAGGGAATACTCCCTTAAACTCATTGACGCTTGTCTCAAATTAAGGAATTCCACCAATTTAGCTTCCCTAAACTCAAGAGAGAAGAATCGATTAAGGAAAGCCACTTTGAACTCTTCCTAAAGCACCACGTAGCCAACTCCCTTCTCATCCTTCCATTGGTTGTACCATATTTGTGCTACTCCTTTGAGTTGGTAGGCCACCCACTCCGCCTTTTCTTCCAGCCTCACACCTATAATAGCCAATATCTTGTAGACCTCATCAATGAACTCTTGAGAGTCCTCATCAACCTTTGACCCATAGAATTCTGGGGGATTCATTCTCATGAAGTCTCTTAACCATGACGCCAGTGTAGGAGTATGACGGGCTCGGGTTCCTTGATTGGCTTGATTAGTCACAACCTTTGCAAGCATGGTGAGAGCATCTCGAAGCTTCCCATTTTCCAATTGCTCCTCGGGAGTGCGGGCCCATCTTCCCCTTGAGTTTGGCATGATCTAGCTTAGCAAAGAACAGTTATTTGGGGGAAAACTTACTCCAACTCTATGGCATGACTTAGAACATGAAGAAACATGAAGAAGGGAAACATTTCCTAGAATGTCTCATAGGCTCCTATTCATAGTTGTGGTGCACAACACAAACATGAATAAGACTCTAATCAATGTGGTTTGTTAGACTCTGAGGATCTATCAACCTAGTTCTCTGATACTATCTTTGTCACAACCCAAGCCTAGGGCCTAGACGTGATCGACAAATGGGGAACCCGAAGGAACCCCAAACAAGCCTTATAGCATATCATTACACATCCTTGCTCGCGGAAGCAATTAAAATGACATTAAATGATAATATTTAACAAGGGGAAATTGGGATCAAAGGAACATCGTTCATATCATAAGCAAGAAGAGTCAATAGAGTCAAGACTCATAACATAGATACATCATATGTCCAACAACACCTCTACTACATAAAGATAAGAGTGGGGTCCAAGACAAAGCAATCGGGCTCATGCTCATAGCCAAAACATCAACAAAAGAGAGAAATTCTTGATACATAGCAAGAGATCATAAGTAACATCCTCGGAATGAAGGACTTACCAACAAGCGTGAGCAAAGTAGTACTAGTCACATGGAGGAGGATGCTCAAGAGGGACTCCACTTCCTACATGGTGATATCATCTAGGCAAGAGTATGTCTTAGTACATTTTTAATAAACTAAGTATGTAGGATGAAACACAATAAGAGATAGGCATCATAATCAAAATACATAATAATAATCAATAGGTAGCATAATGACAATATGGCATGTATAATCAACTCTTAAGTAAGTCATTCTTTGCAAATTGTTCATCTTACATATATCATAATATAAGTGCATAATAAGTCTCAACCGACATAACAAAAGACCTTTTGGAGCCACCTTCCTTATGGGAGCCCGTCCCCATTCTAATTAAGTGACCTTCCTTACGGCAGCACATTCTTTTTCGGATTAAGTGTCCTTCCTTATAGGAGCTCATCCCTATTTGTATTAAGTGACCTTCCTTACGGGATCCCGTTCCTTTTCAAATTAAGTGGCCTTCCTTACGGGAGCCCGTCCCTTTTCGAATTAAGTGACCTTCCTTACGAGATCCCGTCCCTTTTTGGATTAAGCATTTCATAGAACCAGCTCATCAAACCATTACATTTAAATCATCATTTTATCATCATATAATCATCTTAACATCATTCAGCTCACAAGACATGCATTGGACCTTCAATTCCTTAAGAAACCATAACTGGACATTTTATCAAACACTTGGCTGTTGTGAAATGGTAGTATAAGGCCATGCAATTTAAAGATGAAATCATGCATGAAAATTCATTGTAAAACCATCAATCAATACCTTGCAACACCCTCAAGCAATATACATCAAAACCCCTCTTCAAATCTAACACTATATCTAAGATTTGAAGCTCAAAACATGCTAAAACAACCATATATTCATGAACTAAAATCATTGTGCAGTAAATTTCCCAATATACAAGATTCATATGTAAAATCAACTTTAAATCATACAATATTAACTAAAAGATGGTTAAGGCACCATGGGTGGAAGGAATCAATGGTTAAACACCACATAACTTAGGACTAGAGTTGTTTGGAATTGAGATTAGGAAGAATAAAGGCTTGGAAATGATCTTGGAATCCAATCTTATTCTTGGGTTCCTTTGAAATTAAATTGGGGCTAGATGGAGGCTCTTGAGTGGATTTTAGAGTATGTTTGAGATGAGAGTAATGAGTTTTATCCTTTGGAATAGGGTTTAGGTTTGTTGGGGATGATAGGATAGCATTGGAAATCTAAAAAGGTCATTAGAGTAACTAGCATTTGCAAAAATGCCATTAGTGAACGGATGGAAAAATTGGCAAAGTGTCATCTCACTGGAGGTTTCACAGGCCGTGTGGCACTCCACGGGTTGTGTGGAGTACCCGTGTGAAGTGCCTTCGTGAAAAAAATGGAAGTTGGGAAACTTGGAAAAATTGACGTCTCGTCACTTTGACTGACCGCTTCACGAACCATGTGGTGTTACACAGACCATGTACTGGTCTGTCCTACCTTACTTAGACACAAAAAATGTTGTAATCCACCACAGATCCAAGTGCTACGGGCCGTCCCACCCCACACATCCTGTCAACAGTGCCCGTGGCACCACCTTTAGCCACATTTTCCCCAATTTCCAACATGCTCCTTTTGGCACACCTTGTGGCCATCCCCATGGTCAGTGGTGAGCTACACAGCCCGTACCACTGGCCATGCCACCTTCCTTAGTGCCAAAAATGTCCTTTTCCAACCCCATCTGCCCCAAAAGTCCTGTCAAAGGTCACGTTGGCCATCAAACAGCCCATGTGACAACACTGCACGGGAGGGCATCACGAAAACGATCATAACTCCTTCATCTGACCTCGGAATGTGGGGAAACCAAGTGCGTTGCAAAGCTAACTCAAAGGGATTTCATTTGGCATGCGTGGGCCACCTAGTTCCAAATTTTCTAAGAGTTATTCTATTTTAAATTTGAACCTTGTATGAAACAACACCCAAAACTCAACTTGGAGGGAAGCCTTGAACTCGTTTAGGTACTAGGAGCATCCCATGAACCTAATACACCCCAAAACTAACCAAATGAGGCTTGAAAATGGATACATAAGAGAATAGAGTTACGAGGTATCACAAGACTACTCATAAAGGTAAACAAGGGTCAAGATAGGTCTCCGTTCCAATCACATAGTGTAAGTTACATTTAGCCCACAACAAGTCAACTCACAGCTTAACAGTGCTAACAACCAGTTAGTATAACATATATAATTATTATAGAGCCCAAATAGTGACCCAGTTTCCAAAGATCAAATATGGATTTTAACAAAATGTAATTATAATATATAGATTACGGATAATCAGAACCACGACGACATAAAGCAGGTTTCTATGTTAAAGAGCCTAGTAATTCAACCAAAAATTTAAATAGTCCAATATATATTCATAAGTAGCATCAGTGCTTAACTTACCTGTGTCGTGTGCTAACTTACCGATACATACCTTATCAGAAGCATACAAAAACCAAACGGTGTTAAAACTAGCTAATACAACAGATGCAGGCATCATATAGTCCAAATGATAATCATAGTCACAACATCATATATATATATATACACTTTGCTTAGGGACTTCTAACAACAAACAGACTCTCACTAGATATTTCAACTCGGTCTAGAGATAAGGAAAGCCTAGCGTACCTAGAAGGCAGTCCCTTATGCTCCTGATCAGTCCACCCGAGCTTTTCTATTCCTCATCATCTCTAACATTGATCAGATGTCAAAATATATATCACAAGGTCATTACGTTGATTTGACTGTAAAATCTCAAGAAATAGGTGAAATTGCATCAATTATGACTAAATAGGGAAAAATGGGGCCCACCCACAAAATAGAGAACCAACTCCCATAAAATTATCTCTATATCGTCCCAAGTCCATAGCAAGAAATTGAACCCAAAACAAATCCTATAAGACAGAGAATCGATGCAAAAATAAAGTTGCATTTCTTATTGGAAAATATTTCTTACATAACTTCTCAGTCAAATTTAACAAAAATACATCCAAATTAACAAGATCCATGCATACGATAATGTTCCTCAGAGAAAATAGCATAATTTAGACAAAAATTTCACTCAATTTCATTGAGAAATGACTGAGATATCGTAATGTAAATTTTCATTAATTTACAATAAGGTATGCTGCAAAAATAATTATTTTTATCTCGAATTATGTGCCAAAAGTGGAATGTGACACTTCCCTGGCATTCCTTGCAAAATTCCATACCTCGAAATTATGATTCAAAGTTAGAGAAAATATATAGACAATTCGCTTGATATAAGCGCAGATACATACATATATATATATATATATATATATATATAGCGGTGCATCATCCACATAAGTGCTATGTGGAGGTGCTAGGTTGCACCATATGGCTGAACCAGAACCTGCCATGTCACTCTTTCCCTTTTCAGCGCCTTTTCAATTCCATTTTTTCATTGTTTCGGGCCCGTTTAGACTTTGACTTTTGCAAACAAACTATGTAACTCTAATAATTTGGACAGTTTGGAACTAATATTGCAAACTAAATTTCCATTGGAGGTCATTGCGGTCTAAAGTAGTTCCCAATTACTTATATGCAACTTTTAACGAAAATCCCTAGGGGTCAAATCACATTTGAAAGTCCCTACTATCAAATGAAGGATCGTCTTAGACTAAACTTGAAGTTTTGAAGCTAATCATGCTATCAAAATTCTTATCTGAGGCATGGTTCCCAAGGGTGTTGATGAGTCAACTATTAATAGATTCTTGCGGCTAAATTTGCAAACAATGATATGAATACACGGAACATACTCCTATCCTAGTTGAACCTTTTCGGAGCTAATGGAATTATCAGAATTCCGATCTGAGGCTGTTTACTAAGACTTTACTGGAAAACTCATTTTACAGCTATAACTTCCCCATTAGCTTAAAAACTCACATAAATTCTAAAATAACCAAACCAATAACCATATCAACAATCCCAACAAATCACTGATAGCCCAAGGTCACTGTGTACATGCTTAAATCGACAAAACAACTATAAAACCATATAAATGGCCCAGATGGTCATTGCAATATCCCCCACTAATAACACTTTCATTCGCAAAAGTACGATTACAAGCGTACCTGGAGACTCCAATATGAACCACATGGGTCTTACATTAAACTCATGGTACCAGTTAACAAAATGATCTAAACATGCTTCGCATCCACAATTGTACTCGTAATTTCAATAAACCAAAAGTAGAACAACCTGTCTATCTGTAACGGAGAATCAGTGTAGCAATCTCTAAGGGATCCTCAATGATCAATCAATGATCCCATCAGCTCTGTCAGATATCATGTAATAGGAAATCGGTAGGCTATGCATACCTGTCTGTTACATGTTATCAGATATCTGAATAATCATAGTTGTTTATAACTATAATCGGGTTTTACATATACAACTTTCACTCTATTCACGGTTCCCTTATACAAGAAATTCCCACAAATCAATCACAAATGGCTCATAGGCTAACCAAATAACTATGAACAATAGCTAATATACCCACATTCACACGTAGGGCTTAAACCCTTTTCCCCTGCTATTCAATAACCCAGGCACAACAACCATAACAATCACCAATGTAACAAACAGCCAGGGCACCATCTCAATATAACATATTACCACCACAATAGATGTAAGTAGTCTAATTATGAGAGTAGATACTTAGGAATAGAATAAATAATCAACATACCACTCATCGGTATTATCAACGATCATCATACCCTTACCAACACAACGGACACTCAACATACCATTCACTAGTATATTTCTTGTACTTTTCTTTGTATCTATACACACATATATCACCCCTTAGTTATAGTCCTCAATACTTATCATCATCAAGTCATATACAGAGTACAATGGGTAATGGAGGTAGATCACTCCTAGTTACCTCTCACTAGCCTCAAACTAGATAACCGAAACTACTGCGAGTTAATAGCATACAGTTCATACCCGATCTCCATAATCCAACTTGGCACATGTCGCCTCAACTAAAAAGAATCATGCAGTTCGAACATTTAACAGATCTGTAACCGTCCCATAGCACTTAAAAAATCAACCCCTATCTAGTAGCGTTATCCATGAGTTACCATAACAAATAAAATAGGTATATATAAGTTATCAAATCCATGCTACAACAGGGCATTAGTCAGCCCAACAAGCATAATCACTCACTCATAATGGCCACGACTGGTCCAGGTACAATCTCTAAGATATCCTCCGCCCAAAACCTCAATCAGTGAAACCTAAGTTCCCTTATAGCATAATCACACCCCTATCTATAAAAATAACTTGGAAATCAGTTGGAACATATCAAAGAGCTCACAACTATAGGAATCGTGTTCCCCAATAGGGCCTCAGCTCACAAACCCAAAGATCTAATTGGTCCAATCTCTGGACATGCATATACAAAAGAATACCAACCAATGCCTTAGCAATGAGCCTCTACTAGCTATTGGAAATGTATCAAGTATAGCCAAGGTGGCAATCTGGTTCTATCATCTACCACACATGATAAGGAGTGAATCAATCCATACCTAAGATTATATGAAACTAAGCTTATCCAACAATATCAACATGTTCGACTATCACAGCCTAGAAATTCAACACTTTGGATCTCCCACAAATAAATAGAAATCATTCACTACGTCATTGCATCGCACAGGATAAAAGAGGCTCAGAACCTATACCTAAATAAGCAATGACATAAGCAATAGATATGATAGTGTAGAACAATATCCCAAATACCAGGTAATCCAGTACAATGATCAACTTTCCCACTGATAAATATTGCCAGGAACCTGAATAATAATATACAAGATACCTAACAATTGTAATAAGTCCCTAAGAAAGAATGGAAGGCAGCTTAGCTGATAACTGCAACAAATATCCCAACAAAAAATAGACAACCTAACTAAAATCCCGAGTAGAGCATTCATCTCACAATCAGGATCACAATTCAATCATTGGAGAATCAAGAGAATACTATATCAATAGAATCATAATGGTAGAATCAAAACCATAGATCCACAGGGTGTAGTCAGGAGTATAACTGATAACTAACCTCTTAATTACTATATAACACCAGTATCAGACTACCCATTGAAATAGTCAAGTATCAAAATGAACATATGTATATCAACAGAATCGCAACGGCAGAACCATAACCATAGAGCCACGAGGTATAGCTAGGAGTATAACTGACAGCTAGCCTCTTAAATACTATATAACACTAGTATTAGATTAGCCACTCAAATAGTCAAGTATCAAAATGAACATATGTATAAATCACAGGGTATAGGTTTGCATTTAGCCTCTAACAGGGTATAATCATAACATGAGTGACAAGTAACCAGAATCAAACTAGGTATAGCATATTCATTAGTATCACGAAGACTAACAAGTCAAACGAACAATTAAATAATCAAATACATGTATACAGGTAGCATCAATGCTTAGCTTACCTCAATCACAACCTATATAGCCTTTATAATCTTTATCTGAAGTATTCATAGCGTACATAACATTTAAACATCAGCTAATGTAGAGATATGTGTATTATAGAATCCTAGCCTCAACAACATATTCCATACTACAATACACAGTCACAACTAAACAAGTAACTGATCACGAAGCCTATCTCAAAGGCTCCCACAATTACAATGCCTATAGTCTCTCTATCTAAGCTATAAGAAACTCTTGTGCATCCTATCTTGCTGCCCTTTAAAACCTCAATGGAGTCAACCTCAGAAAATACACAAGCTATCGTTGGTGCTAAAAAGGTACGGATCTATCTGGCTGTACAACTGGAGCCTGTAGAGCAACAAGCTGTATTAGGGACTGAATTGAATTAGATGGGGTTAGTGTTGTACCCAGTTGTAAAGCTCTAAGTGCTACTATAAAGTACCAAATAACTTCCTACACTTTAGGAGTGACCACAAAGGCGGCAGGGGGGAACTAGTGCCTCCAGCTGTAGGGAAGCTAGGGCATCCTTTCTCTACTCGATGAGCTCTGGAGACTGCTTCCTATTTTGGACCGACGATGCAACCTTACCATTGCCTTGAGTTTTCCCTCTTTGCAACATGTTTCCCAATGAACAAACC
The DNA here is from genome assembly GCA_011800125.2 of Solanum clarkiae. NCBI lineage: Eukaryota > Viridiplantae > Streptophyta > Magnoliopsida > Solanales > Solanaceae > Solanum > Solanum clarkiae. Next base: position 33,367 of record JAABOM020063646.1, on the reverse strand, counting down.
AAATTAGATTCTCATAAATTGAAGAGCCACTAACATTATCGCATGAAAGGAGTCAATAATACTGGGAGTTTCCTAAGCATCCCATAGCCTCCTAAAGATAAGTCACGAGGGTATCTGTACAAATGAGAAAAGAGAACCTAAAACGCTGATACCACCTTTTCTTGATCCAAACATTTAGGTCATGATGGCGCTTGCTATATTGTGCCTAAAGCTAAGCCAACCAAACCCAAGGTACCTGTCCTAAATCACTAAACATGGCAATACTTGCTAATTACCAATAATATAACCACACCCTACCAAAAAGCTGGAAGTTATCTGTAAAGAGCTACTATAAACTCAAAGCACACAATCGAAAATATAACAACAACAACAACAACAACAACAATAATAATAATAATAATAATAATAATAATAAGAATAATATACATAATAATAATAATAATAATATACATAGCCAAGAGAACCCCTACAGAGCATGTCACAACTACAGAGTATGGGGCCAATGTCTAAATTGAATATACGACCATCAAAACCAAACGAGACTGTAGAATGTGTAAAGTTACTCATGCTCACCAACGTAGCTTGAATTGTCTGCGAACCCCTAACTTAGTCAGTATGACTAGTACATGGACCTGCACTGTGGGAAGATGTAGAAAAGTAGGGGCTAGTGCCAGTAAGAGGCACCCAGTAGGCATCATCGCCCGACTAACTAAAATACAGTATAGCTTGCCCAAATGTTGAAACGGTAGTAAAGATAGCAAATCTGAAGCCATGTCAAAGAAGAAGCATATCTAGAGAATAACAGAACCCCAAACTAGATAATACACATAGTGTGCAATGATACCGGCTGACAAACCCATAGATTTAGTGCAAACTATCCCTGTGGCATTTAGAAATCCAACTACGCAGATCTAGAAGAACCAACAAAGTAGGAACCTAACTAATAATAAGTGTATCAGTAACATCCTTGCATCCCAATGGCCAAAATCTAGTAATGTATCACAACCATACTAATAGAACCCAACTCTCAGTATCACATAGTAATGGTGTCGGACTGTTCGTGGGTGTAAGGCCCTAATATCTATGTCTGTATACCCTATGAGCTCCCATAAGCACAAAGGTTACCCCCATGAACACTCAAGGTGTGAAGGGTACATTGGTGAAACATGTGCAGAAAAATAAAGGCGAAGCAGACCCATTCTGAATATTGACTCCTCCCTCATCATTCTCCTAGAGCTGAACTCCCAATCAGGCCAACCAATGTACTTCCTTAGCTAACTCTATCTTTCCTTGCTTAACAAGGGTCGTACTACCCATTGATAACCTGCTAAGAGCATCAACAACAATTTTACCTTTACCTGAGTGGTAAAGAATGCTCATGATATAATCCTTGAGCAACTCCAACCATATCCTCTATAGCAAGTTGAGACAGAAGACATACTGTAGACTGTTGTGGTTAGTGAACACGTCCATATGCACTTCATAAGTTGTGGTGCCAAATTTAATATGCAAACACCACCGTTTCCAACTCGAGATCATGGGTTGGATAGTTCCTCTCTTAAACCTTATGTTGTTTAGAGGAATAGGCTATCACTTTCCTTCTCTGCATTATCAGACAACCCAATCCAACTCTTGACACATCACAACATATCACAAAGTTTTCTGTCCCATCGGGCAAGGTTAAAATACCTTAATAGCCTACTAACCCCAAGAAACTTCTTATGTTAGTTGGAGGGGTTGGTTTGGGTCAGTTCTTAACCGTTTCAATCTTTTAGGCGTCTACTCGAAATACCATCACCCGACATAACATGGCCAGAGAAAGCCACTTACTTGAGCCATAATTCGCATTTCGAGAACTTTGCATACAACTCATGGTCCTTAAGATTTTAGAGGACAACTTTGAAGTGATTGGCATGCTCCTCCTCATCTCTCGAATACACCAAAATGTCGTCGATGAAAATGATCAAAAAAATTTCAAGATATTGTTTGAACACCCCATTCATCAAGTTCATGAAGGATGCAGGTGCATTTGTCAACCCAAAGGACAAGACCAAGAATTCAAAATGGCCATATCTAGTCCTAAAGGCTGCCTTTGGAATATCACATTCCTTCACTTTCAACTGATGGTAGCCAGAACTGAGGTCTATCTTTGATAAACAAGAGGCACCCTGAAGTTTGTCAAACAGATCATCTTTCCTGGGGAGAGGATATTTATTCTTTATTTTGACCTTGTTTCGTTGCCTATAATCGATACACATTCAGAAAGACCCATATTTCTTTTGCATGAATAGGACAGGAGCACCATAAGAAGAAACACTCGGCCTGATAAAGCCCTTTTCTAACAAATCCCTCAACAGTTCTTTCAACCTTTTCAACTCAGTGGAGGCCATCCTATAAGGTGGAATTAATATAGGTTGGGTATCGGGAAGGATATCTATCCCAAAGTCAATCTCCCTATTGGGAGGGACTCCTGGTAGATCCTCAGGAAACACTTCAGGAAACTCATTCACAATCAAGACTGACTCAAGAGTAGGAGACTCAACCTCATCAAAATTAACTTGCACTAGGTGATAGATACAACCTTTGGAAATTAGTTTTCTGGCCATTAGATATGAAATGAACTTCCCATTAGGTGCAACAAAATCACCTTTCCACTCAAGAACTGGTTCATTCGGGAATTGGAACTTAATGGTTCGGTCTACAATCAATGGAATCATAACAGGCATAAAGCCAATCCATGCAAAGGATCACATCAAAATCAATCATCTCTAACTCGATCAAATCAATAAGAGTGACCTTATGATGGATGGACACTATGCAAGCTCTATAGAATCTCTCAGCTCGAATATACTCACCCACTGGAGTGGAAACATCAAAGGGTTCAAGAAGACTCTCGGGTGTTCTATCAAATCTACTAGCCACATAAGGAGTTACAAATGAGAATATGGAACCAGGATCACTCAAAATATAAATATCAAAAGTACAGACTCGAATCATACCCATCACAACATCTGGGGAGTTCTCCTAATCCTAGCATATAAATGGTTTGTAGCTCCGCTTGCACCTGGTATAGTACCTTTCCGGGTTCCTCTAATTGGGAGGGCTGGTGTAGAAGATTGAGCCTGATAAGCCCACTTTTGGCACTCTCTCAAGAAGTGACCCACATTGCCACACATCATGCATGCATCACTCCCCTCACGGCATTTACCTGAGTGCAACCTATCACATTTACCACATGGTGGTGTACCCTGTGAACCTTAATCCATACTGGACTGTAAATGAGATTCCAGGGCTCCAAAATTTTGAGAACTCTGATCATTCCTATTTCTGGGGTAGGTGCACTAGCAGATGATGGTGCTAGCCCTTACTGGAATTTGTTACCTTTCCCTCTCTTTCTAACCTCATGGCCGGATGTTTTGGCCCTCTTATGTCTAAAATCTTCCCTGTCATGCTGTCTCTTCTCATCAGCTTGTTGCACACAAGTAAGCAGTCTCCCTATGTCCATATCGCTCAATAGCATAGCTCCCATTTTATTTTTCTTTGGCCCTTTGTTCAACCCATCAACATACATCCCTATTCTCCCCTTCATGTCAGCAACCATATTTGGAGTATAGCGAGATAGTTGATTGAACTTTAGAGAATACTCTTGCACAGTCATAAATCTCTATTTTAGATTTAAAACTCTTGTACCTTGGGTTCTCTCAGTTTTCTTGGTAAAACAAATTCCCCAAGAAAGCTTCCTCGAACACCACCCAAGTTAGTAATGGGGCTTCCTCTCCTCTAACCTTCTTCCACTGATCAAACCACATCATAGTAACACCCTTGAGCTGGTATGCAGCTAGTTCAACTCTATCAACATCAGCCACATACATCACCTGAAACACCTTTTGAAGCTGCTCCACGTAGTTCTCAAGATCCTCATTGGATGCAAACCCTGTGAACTTAGGCGGATTCATCCTTACAAATTGTCGGACTCTAGATATGTCCGGTACATCTTGTCGACCAGCTCCTTTCCCTGAAGCAGATGTTGTGATATCCTAGGCAAGAGTATAAATAACCTGGAAAAGTTCATCATTTGAAACCGTTGATTGTGGGGGTTGCTCAGCAAGGATAGCTGGATCTATGGACTCATCATGTCCCTAAGGCTCGGGTGGGTTAACATTCCTCTGGTCTATCTCTAATGACTTTTCTTGGAGGCATGATCACAACTCTGCAACGGGTAACGCAGGAATTAGAAGGGTGATTCATAGAGTTTTAACTCTATCACAGGATTCGGATCATGAAAGAAGTGTAACTGGTCCTAATGTCCTAGTCTCCTGCTTATGAACTATGGTGCACAATATACCCATAAACAAGACTATTCTAGAAATGACTTCATAGACTCCCTGGGACACTTGGAACTCTGTGTTCTGACACCAAGTTTGTCAGCCTCGGGAGGGTACCTAAGACGTGGCCAGCACCCAGCCAATATTACTAGTCCCCAAGCAAACCACATGGCCTCTTTACATTCATTCACTCAACATATATAACAATTCAGCGGAACACTATGATAACAAGTAGTGGACATTTTATGTTTCAAACATCATATCAAATAAATAGGCTAGTGTGAAAGGAACTAGCTCAATAAGATCTCAAGTCAACAACTCAACTCTGGTCTATCAAGCCTCTATCATTAATCAAATAGTGCCAATGATAGACCCACGTCTACCTCAACTCAAAAGTAAATCTAGTCTAGATCAAGTCTGACTCTATACAGCTAGATGAACATAAAATAATGATCCTCCAAAGTAAGGGAGGCACACCAATACTAATTGCAATAGATCCGCAACAATGCACCTGTAGATGATCTCTAGTACCTGCCTAGATTTTCTTCTTGTTAGCTTTAATTTTTTATTTTCTTTACAAAATTTGTTTTCATTACTAGTTTTATTTTTACAATTACTAGTTTTAGTTTTAGTGATAGAATCTTTGTGGTTATCATTTTCACAAAGTTTTTTCTATAAAAGTTTGATTTCGCAAAAGTTTTTCTCTACAAAGTTTTGTGTACTGCAAAAGGTTTTGTTCAACAAAACCTTTTTCTCAAAGTACTGTAGTAATACATCTTTAACAACGACTAGCCACAATATGAATATATGCTTAATTAGGCTACAAATGTATAGTAATACCATTTGTAGTTCCACATGAATTTTGTTAAAAAAATATATTTAAACCATCCTGCCTACACCTGCAAAAGCTTTAATCCGCTTCAAAAATACTGCATCTAAATTATGTGAGTTAATATCTCACATGGTCTGTCACGACCCGGACCTAGGGTCTAGGAGCGACATGGCAAATGGGAACTCAAGAGTCCCCAAACAGACCTCAATATATCCATATTAACATCATCAGTTCGGAAGCATATATGAATAGTAAACACATAGTTCTAAGGGACAGGAAAGTAGGACTCACGCTAAGGGGATATCATAGGGAAAGGTATTAACATGGATCCACATAACACGTAGCACATGAAGAGAAAGTGGCGAGTAACTATGAATCACTCTTTGGGGGAAATACGGGACATAAGATCGTCCAAATTTCCATATCAAAACATACATACTTATCATATATATCATAATCAATCCATAATAGTCATATCCAATAAATAACCATAATCATAGGCTTCAAGTACAACACATAAGATATAGATAGATTCAATAAGAGTCTAAAAGATGTCCAACAATGCCTCTAGACATAAAATGGGACAGGGCCTAAGACATGTCCTGTGCTCACTCTCAAAGTAAATAACATAATAAAGACTTCATAGGTAGATGAATGCTGGCTTGCCCTTGGAAGATAGGACTCACCATAACAAATATCTCAGTTCTGATATAGCCATCAAACAATGGAGGAAAGTAATTTTCTATCCCTCCATGGTTAGATCATGTAGGCAAAAGTACGCGTTAGTACATTTGAATGTACTAAATATGCGGGATGCAATGCATATGACTTACGAAACCTGCAGTTAATGTTAGATGGCAAGGGAAAATAATATAGAAGGAGATGTTTAGAAAGAGAGATAGTATACGATATTTCATGAAACCAATGATCCATGAAATACATAAATTCTCATATATATAGTGGAGATGTGACCTCAACCGACATTAGTAAGACCAAGCAAGCTACTACTTAGAATTCCGATGAAATCCCCTCAACGGTAAAGAGGTGGTCTACTGGCAAAAGATAAACCATACTTCATCTTATAGGGACCCCATTTCGTATGAAGCAACCTTCGATATGAGCACCCCCATTTCGAATAGGATTTTCACATTATATCATATCACATTATTCTTCTCCTTCCAAGCACCCCCATTTAGAAGAATTAGACTTCCTTACAGGCACCCCCATTTCGGATAGGATTTTCGCATATACCTATGCTTGGCACATAGTTCAACGAAAGGGATAGGGGCCCCAATCCATTGATGCAAAGTCAAGAAATCCCATGAGAATACTTACACATATACATACTTTCAAAGAGGCAATAATCATTTCAAATCCTTCCAATGCACATTCAGGATCAATACCAAAATCATAGTTTGTAATCATGATACTCAAACATAGGAATAGCTCATTTAAATATACGAGATGGTGCAAGCATCCAAAATTTTCAAAGATCCATAGCAATAGACATTCATGTGATCCAATTCTTGCCATAACTAATATCTTATCAAAATCATATACATAAAATAATTGGGCTTAACCCATCTCATAACTTTTATAAAAATCCGATGTTCACGAATGCATATGCTATAAATGAGATGCGAATAACATAGGTAATATAGATTCAAACCTTAATAAAAAAAATACGTTATGCAATTCAAGTAAAGACGTAAAGTAAACTTCGCATTTAAATCATAATATATAGTTAAATGATAATATAGTTTACCATGCACAAATTAAGTTTTAAAGTGGACATGCATATTCATAATTTCATAACTTCAATGTAATTCATCATATTTTGGCTTAAATCAACATAAAAGCATTAAATAAACATAGACCATAAATCAATTGAATATAATAAAACATAATATTGAATACCCATATTTACAAAAACTAAAAATTTATGAAAATCAATTAAAAAGAGTTTGGGTCTTCTTGGTTGAAAGGAACCAAGAATCAAAACCCACATACCTTAGCTAATGAAGAAGATTTAAGAAGAAATTTGGTGAAAAAAGAGCTTTTCATTGATCCCCAATCTTAATTCCCACAAGAGTTCTATGAATGAGAAAGTTGAGAGTATTTTAAATGTGAAGAATGAATTTGAATGAGAGGAATAGAGTTTAGGTCATTTGAAGGTCTTAAGATAGCTTAGGAAGTCACAAAAGACCCTTAGGAGAAGCACTAATTACAAAAGAACCATTAATGATGAAAAATAACATTCCTTTCCAGGGGTCCCATAAGGAAGTGTCATGGTCTGTACAACGTTTCACAAACCGTGAAACCCTCCGTGAGACCTCACTTATGCAAATTTCAGAAAATACTGCACTGACGGGCTTTATGAAAACAGGTATAACTTCTTGATTCGAACTCAAAATGAGGTGAAAACAGATGCATTGGAAAGCTAATTCAAAGAGCTTCAATTTGATTGGTTCTGCGCTACCCAGTTCATTTTGAGGTAAGAGAAATGACCATTTAAAGTGTACCCTTCTATCGGTTCTTATGAAAAGCTTAGCCAATGGAATTCCTTTGTACTTGGCTTACTGTAGGATACCCATGATAATCTTAAACCACATAAATAAACTTGAATTGAAAGCTCAAAAGTGATCTTATCTTGAGCTTGAAGATTCCATACTTAGAAAAATTCAATGAAAGTACCTAACGGTTGGTCTCACGGTCCGTACCAAGCTATATAAACCATGCACTCCTCCGTACCACCTCACATAGAAAAATCTTCACACTAATTTTTGAGACGGTGATCCAATACATAGAAAATATTTCACTCCGGAGGCTATGCGGAAGGCCATACGGGCCATGTACTTGCCGTGTAACCACACTTGGCCCAAAAGGTTGTGGGATCCCAAGCTAAGGCCAGCACATGGACCACCACACGGACCATGAGGGGTCCATGTGTAATGTGACTTCTTTTTAAACTCCATTTTTTAAGGGCAAAAACTCTTCAATAGGCCAAGGGCCACTCCATGGAGCCCCCACGGGCCTTGTGACATCATATGGACTGTGAGGGCTCCCATGGAGCATCACCTTGGTATAAAACTTCTCGAAATCAAAAATTTTCATGCTCCAATGAGATCAAAATTTTCACGCTCCAATGAGATCCAACAGATACATGTGAAGTTCATCAAATGGATCATGACATATGTTAGAACTGTGACTTATTCAATACTAGTTAATGGAGTACCTCATCCTGAATTTAATCCAAAGAGAGGGGTGAGACAAGGGATCCCTTATCCCCTTATCTTTTCACTCTTGCTATAGAATACCTAACTAGGCTGTTAAAGAATCTAAAGGACAAGAAAGGATTTAAATGCCACCCCAGATGCATAAACAAAACAAAATCCAAATTAGCTTTGCAGATAAACTTCTACTGTTTAGCAGAGGTGATATGCAATCAATTAAGATGGCGTTTGATCACTTCATAGAGTTTTAACATATTTCAGGACTGGTTGCTAATCAAAATAAGAGTAGTGTATACTTTGGCAGTGTGATACAAGCACAGCATATGGAAATACTGAATTATAGTTTGTTCAAGAAGGGATACTACCTTTCAAGTACCTGGGAGTGCCATTAAGCACAAAAAAGCTTACTATTAACCAGTGTCAACCATTACTAGGCAGAATGCTGCAAAGTGTACAAACATGGAGTGTCAAGTTTCTATCCTATGCAGGAAGATTGCAACTGATCCAAAGTGTATTGCTATCCATCCAGAATTTTCGGTCACAAATATTTCTCATACCAAAGAAAATCTGGAAATATGTTGAAACCACATGCAAGAGATTTATATGGAATGGAGAAGTAAGCAACAGAGGGAAAGCATCACTAGCCTGGGAAATAATGTGTCCACCTAAAATAGCAGGTCAACTCAACATAATGGACATACAGACCTGGAATAATGCTGCAATTCTAAAGATTCTCTGGAATTTGGCAAATAAGAAGGACAAGCTTTGGGTGATATGGGTACATGCATAATACATAAAAGGGAAGAAGCCATGGGAACTTCAAACAAATCAAGCTTCATGGGTGGTTAAGAAAATACTTCAAGGGGAAAATGGCATGAGGATGTTGGAGTAAATAAAGAAGAAATATTATAAGCTGGTACTTATAACATCAAGAAAATATACAAGAAGTTGAGGGGAGATAATAGGAAGGTCCCATGGAGTAGAGTGGTATGCAACAACCTTGGCAAACATAAATGGAAGTTCATACTCTACCTAGAAATACATGGAAATCTCTACACAAAAGACAGGTTGGAGACATGAGGAATACTAGCAGATGCAACATGATTATTATGTAGCATCGGTTTTTTGAGTGCACAGAAACAAGCAAGATATGGCAAAAACTGTTGAAATGAATGAACATAACAAGACGTGTGCAAGGGTGTTGCAAGAAATGGAGTGGGCAATAATACATGCATCTGGGAAAGCAGTAACATCAGAATTATATAGAATGGTGCTGGCAGACGGAGTATAGCTTGTGTGGTAGGAGAGGAATAGTATAATTTCCAAGAACAAGAAGCATAGCATAGAGACAATCATCAGATAGTGTATCCAAGAAGTCCATTGTAAAAGTAGTATGTATCCCAAATTGGCTACTCTTATGCAAAAATTTAATTACCATCCACAGTCTAGTTTAGGAGCTTTCCTAGAAGAGGATTTGGAAGTGAGCTCTGAGGTTGGGAATGTACAAACCCAGAGTTTTAAAGTTGGTTAAATTGATGATCCGGTAAAAAAAAATTGTTAACAAAAAAAAACTCCAAAAAGTCTCGAATATTGCAATATTTGAAAGCGCATCTCTTCCTTGTTCTTTCCAACACTAGTTTAACCACAGGTGAACAGTAATCACTTACTCCTTCAGGTCATATATTCACTAATATTGAGGCATATGTCACCCTTCACTTGACTACTGAGAGCCATTTCTCATTTTTGTTTGTTGATGAATTTAACATTAATGGTCTCACCAGCATGAGGTTCTATGTTAGGTTGAGACAAAATCTTTGAATAACTTATCCTAGGATTAGTTATCCCGAAATTGTAGTATTATTTTTATCCGGCATTGAAGGTGAGGATAATAATTTAGGAATACTTATTCCCCAAACAAACAAGCCCTTAAGAGACGAAAAAAGGCAAAAATAATACATGCTCTTGAGATACAGAATGAAACATTATCTATAGAGTGGATTATGCTAGCGTGTTCATCTCATTACCATATATTTTCTGTCAGATTCAATATACTCTTATGCATATATAATGACATGGCTATTTAACACACAATATATTCAGTACATTTGTTTCCTCTATTTTTCTTGTTTCCTCAAAAAATATACAAGTAATCATCCTCTCGTAGAGCAGCCAAATCGTCGACTTGGGATCCATCTTCCATGAAAATAGTAGTTCCTCTTCTCCCAAACTTACTTTCTGCGTCCACCAAATTATATAATTAGACACAAATTTTGTCCTTAATCTATCACTATATAACTCATAGGTAACATAAGTTTTGATAATCTATCGCTAAATAGATTGATGGAGGATAGAAATGAACTAGAAGGGGAACGAATTCAAAATGTTACAAGATGAGTTCTACATGTAATATTTCAAATTGAATGTACTATCACCTACTATACTTAGAAGATTTTCAACTGAATAAGGTAGATGGATTAGTTTTCCTGAACTTCCTCCCGATTTTGGCTTATGATATGGGTGATATCCATGAATTATCACTCAAAGTAGGAGGCATATTTGATAGTGCAGAGTAATAGTGGATATTTCTGCACATAAAAATGAGGGACTAAAATTAGTGCAAAACAAAAATTTAAAACATAAAAAATAAACACGCAATGAAGTTTAATGGAATCTTTCAAGTTGATGAGATATTGAACTCATTTCCAATGAGCTACCCTCGCCACTATCTCCTATATATGCCGTCAAGATATTTATATGTAATGCCTGATGTAATTACCAAAATACCCCTAGAAAGGGGCGTGCACATAATGCATGTTCCCATGCTCCCTTTGCAAATCCAATAATAGATTTACAATCAGCACAAATAATTGAGTGGAAAAATGACCTCGTTCGAGTTTAAGAGTAATAGGGTCGAAAAATAATTTCTTGATTCAAAAATCAAAATAGTGTAAGTATGCGTCAGGGAAGCGACGTGCCTTGATCACAGACCCATACTTCTATTTTTTTCAAAATTTTTGGTAGAGATAGAAAAAACTCGTTCAGAGAATTTTTGGGAAAAATTGTACTACCCCGTGCCTGGTTCACGTCGCGGACTGGGCATTTATAAGTTGAAAATTTTCTTTTAATTCATGAAGGACATTCTAGATGTTTCCCAACGCCTCATAAATGCAAACCATGATTAATTAAGTCATTTTTAGTAGAAAAAGGTTTCTAAACCCCATTCTAAAGTCCCAAACGCACAAACTAAGTTAGAGTTCTTGAAGAAAACAAGAGGAGGAGCGAGGTTTTCAAGGGCAAGGTTGAAGTTTTCTTCAATTCTAGGTATGGAAGGCTACCTAAAGGGTTGGATTATGTTAATCCATGCACTCCTTCATCTCGTTGAGTTAAGATTTATGAGTATTAATTTCCTATTATCAATCTTGAATCTTGAGTCCTAAATTCTTATACATGTCTAAGTTCTCACGAAAATACTTGAGTTAATTCATAAATTGTATTATTATTACCATGAAATATTCACGTGATTCGAATGCTTGAACCCCGTCCCTTAAATTTAGTAATTTCTTTGCTTGCTACTAAACTGAGAATTGTGAATTTAACTTACTAAACCAAGTAAATTGAACTTAAGAAGTATGTTTCTTGTTAAATATATGCATGTGATGAATATCTACAATATCTTATGTGTTGAGTATGGATGATATGATATCACATGATCATAATTTGTGAGAGCCTTTCATGATGTGAATTAGAGTCTTGAGTTGCATTGCATGAATGATGGTCCTGAGTTATTAAGTTATTGAGTAATTGAGTTAAGTTATTGAGAACTGAGTTGACTTGATTAAGATGAGTTAAAGAGTTAAGCTTGAGTTAATTTTCATGAACATGTTTTAGTTTTGTAAGGAGTATTGAGCATCGAGTTTGGTGATTGAGAACCACCCCAGAACTATGATTGCCAGCGTAGGATAGTCGTGCAGTTAACTCTGGCAGCTTATGTCCAAATAAATGGACATTCTCATTGGATCTGAGATAGTGGTAAGAGGTTGATGTCCTTCACCATGGAAAGTTTAGGATGGACGTGGCAACATCATCTTCTTGTTGTACATCACCATACAAATAGTGGGGTGGAGAGTTATGTTAGTTAGATAAACTTCCAAATAAACACTTGAATTGAGCATATCGTGAGTCTTTCTAACTTTTTTACACAAATTACTAAATCTATTTTAAGGGCATGGTTTTCAAACTTTAAACTTGCATCATTTTACCTGAGTTGAGTTATGAGATGAGTAGTTGAGTCTTGAGTCGAGTTGTATGTCTTAGTCTGAGGCTTACCTGTTTCTTGAGCTATTTTACATACCGTGTGTTCCACGTACTAATGGCACTCTACTCTTCATCATTTCATGATGTGTATATAGGAGATAGAGGACTTCAACAGATGTATCATTAAGGTTCAGAGTCCTGAGTTCTAGAGCATTGGTGAGCCCTCCTTACTATCTAGATGAGCCTATCTTTATTTATTTAGTTTCCTTATTTGTTTGAGTTGGGTAGCCATGGCTTGTCATGGTACATTCTAGACATTTAAATATAGAGGCTTCATAGACTTAGAGTGGAGTATTATTGAGTATTTCATATTCAGACTTGACTAATATGCGACATTATTTATGATATCTCTGTTCTTCTTTGAATGTTATCATTGAGTATTCTTCCGCTGTTGAGTAAGACGTGACAATGAGGCCAAGTAGTTCGCTCGGGGACTACCAATAGTCTTTGAGTGCTGGCCACACCTAGGGTACCCTCCCAAGGGGTGACAAACTTGGTATCAGAGCATAAAGTCCAAGTATCCTAAGGAGTCTATGAAGTTGTGTCTAGTATAGTCTTGTTTATGGATGTGTTATGCACCAGATTTCACAAATAGAAGGCCATCTAATTCATGTGTTTTACATTTGCAGATGATGCCTCCTAAGTGCAAAAGCAGCCCAAGGAGATGCCCGAGTCCAAAACACTGAGAATCCTCCACCCGAAGCCCCTATCCTGGAAGGAGCGAGGAGATGGGGTCGAACTGCCGAGCTGCTAAGACTTCACCGGCACCTCCTGCTCAACCAACCTCCACTTCTAAGGCAAACTTTAGAGGGCCATTGTGATGCTCACCCAGCTAGTGGCCTCGCAGAGCAACAACCAAGGTCTCTAAGCACCTAACACTAGTTCCCAAGAGCCCACAGCTGCCACTAGTCTTAGAGATTTCTTGAGGATGAACCTTCCAATCTACATGGGGTCGGAGGTTGAGGAGGACCCACCAGATTTCATCGATGAAATGTGCAAGGTCTTGAGGGCGATGCATGCAACTGAGCTTGAGGGAATTGGACTTGCCGCCTATTAGCGTAAAGATGTGGTGAATGTCTGGAATAACCAATGGGAAGATAGTTAGGGTGAGGATACTAAACATAATAAGTGGAATGAGTTTGGCAGTGCTTTCCTTGACCACTTATTTCCCCAAGAGTTGAGAGAGGCAAAGATTGAAGAGTTCGTGAACTTGAAGCAAGAGGGGATGATCGTCAGGGAGTATAGTCTCAAGTTCATTATACAGTCCTGGTATACTCCAAAGATGGTCTAGGATATGAGAGCAAGGATGAGAAAGTTTATGTTCAGGTTGGATAACCATGTGAAGATGGAGTGCAAGGCAGCAATATTGATTCCAGGCATGGACAACTCCAGAATCATAGTGTATGCCTAGCAAACAGAGAAGGATAAGAAGAAAGATCGAGAAGAACACTTGAGTAAGAAATCCAAGTCTAGAGGAAATGAGCCTAGCTAGCATAAGTAGGATAAGGGAGACAGATCTTACTTACAGAAGAAGCATTCAGGGTATGTACCATCATCAACAAGTGCACCAACCCCAAACATCAGGTATGATCAAAAATCTCAAGGGAAGTCAAACTTTAGAGCATAGGGTTCACAAGCTAGTGTGACCTTTGGCTCAAGAGGGAAACCACATTGTGGGAAGTATGTGAGGATATATTTGGGAGAGTGCAAGGACGGAGTAAACAATTGTTACAAGTGTGGCCAGACAAGTCACTTCCTGAGAGACTGTCTACTTTGAGGCAACAGAGTACAATATTTTGTTACAATGCCACTACCCAGGGGTAACCAGAAGGGTGCCACACCAAGGATAAGTGGAGGAACGAACCGTCTTTATGCAATTCAGAACAGAGAGGACCAAAAGGTTGCACTAGATATCATGATGGGTATGTTTTGAGTCTTTAACTTTGATTGTTATGATTTGGTTGATCAACGGGCAGCAATGTCCTTTGTGACACCATATATGTCTAGGAAATTTGAGATTTATCTTGACTGTTTACTTCATCCTTTCCCTGTTTTCACTTTTGTTGGTAAGTCCATCATAGCCAAGAGTATTTATAGAGATTGTGTAGTACCTATCTACCATAGGGATTCTCTTGCTTATCTGGTTAAGTAAGAGATGATTGACTTTGATACAATTTTTGGTATGGACTGGCTTTACGCCTTCTATGCCTCTGTTGACTGTAGAACCCGAACCGTCAAGTTTCAGTTTCCCAATGAGCCTATTATAGAATGGAGGGGAGATTCTGTTCCACCAAAGGCCAAGTTTATTTCCTATCTTAGATCTAGAAAGTTAATCTCTATAGATTGCATCTACCACCTCATGCGAGTCAAATATAATATAGTTGAGCCTCCTACTCTCGAGTCAGTACCAATTGTGAGTAAGTTCCCAAAAATGTTTCTTGAGGATCTACCTGGAGTCCCTCCTGATAGGGAGATCGACTTCGGTATTGATGTTTTTCCAGATACCCAGCCTATCTCAATTTCACCTTATAGGATGGCCCTATTGTGTTAAAGGAGCAGCTGAGGGATTTCTTAGAGAAGGGTCTTATTAGGACGAGTGTTTCTCCTTGGGGGCTCTCGTTCATTTAGTGCGAAAGAAAGATGGGTCTCTCAGAATATGCATAGATTATAGGCAACTAAACAAGGTCACAATAAAGAATAAATATCCTCTCCTAAGGATAGATGATTTGTTTGACCAACTTCAGGGTGCCTCTTGCTTCTCAAAGATAGACCTCAGATCGGGCTACCATCAATTGAAAGTGAGGGAGTGTGACATTCTCAAAACAACCTTTAGGACTAGATATGGCCACTTTGAGTTCTTGGTCATGTCCTTTGGGTTAACGAATACACCTGTAGCCTTCATGGATTTGGTGAATAGAGTGTTCAGACTATATCTCGATATATTTGTAACCGTGTTCATCGACAACATATTAGTGTATCCAAAAGAAAAGGAGGAGCATGCAAATCACCTTAGAGTTGTCCTTTAGACCCTTGTATGCCAAGTAGTTGAAATGTGATATGAGCCTTTGCTCAAATCAGTGGCATATTTAGGCCATGTTTTCTCGAATGATGGTATTAGTGTAGATGCTCAAAAGATAGAAGCAGTTAAGAACTAGCCCACGCCAACCACTCTAACTGATATGAGAAGTTTCTTGGGGTTTGGGGGCTACTACAGAAGGTTTGTTGATGAGTTTTCTTCACTATCCACACCATTGACTAGATTGACTAAGAAAAAGGTCAAGTTTCAGTGGTCTAAGGAATGTGAGAAGAGCTTCCAAGAGTTGAAGACTAGATTTACTACTTCACCTATTCTGACTTTGCCCAATGAGACGGAGGAATTTGTGATATATTGTGATGTGCAAGAATTGGGTTAGGTTGCATGTTGATGCAGAGAGGGAAGGTGATAACCTATGCTTCCAAATAGCTTAAGGTTCATGAGAGGAGTTGTCTGACCTATGATCTTGAGTTTGTGGCGGTGATGTTTGCACTTAAAATCTGGTGCCACTACTTCTATGGAGTGCATATGGATGTATTCACCGACCATAAGAGCCTACAGTATGTCTTCATCCAAAGACAACTCAACTTGCAACAGAGGAGATGGTTAGAGTTGCTCAAGGATTATGACATAATCATTCTCTACCACCTAGGAAAAGCTAATATTGTTACTGATGCTCTTAGGAGGTTGTCAATGGGTAGCACTGCTCATGTGAAGGAAGAAAAGAAAGAGTTAGTGAAGAAAGTGAACAGAATAGCTTGATTGGAAGTTCAACCTGAGGAAGTGATGAGGGAGGAGTCAATGTCCAGAGTGGGTCTGCATCATCCCTGGTAGTGGAGGTGAAAGAGAAACAAGATTGAGATCCTGTCATATTCCAATTGAAGGAGGTTGTCCACAAATAGAAAGTTATGGTCTTCTCCAAAGTGGGAGATGGGGTGGTGAGGTATCAGAGTTTGTTATGTGTCCATGATGTTCATGGGGTAAGAGAGAGAATCATGGCCGAAGCTCATAACTCAAGGTATTCCATTCATCCTGGCTCTACCAAGATGTACCATACTTTGAGGGAAGTCTATTGGTGGAGTGGGATGAAGAGGGATATTGCTGAGTTTGTTTCTAGATGCTCGAACTATCAGCAAGTCAAAGTTGAGAATCAATAGTCATGTGGATTAGCACAGAACTTTGAGATTCCTAAGTGACAGTGGGAGATGATCAACGTGAACTTCATTATTTGTATATCGAGGTCCCATGAGCTAAATAATTAAATATGGGTGATTGTGGATAGGATGACCAAGTTCGCTCACTTCTTTAAAGTCAAAACAACCAACACGATGGATGAGTACACGAAGTTGTATATTCAGGAGATTGTAAGGTTGCGCGGAGTTCTATTTTTAATAATCTCAGATAGAGAAGCTCAATTCACCTCCTAGTTTTGCAGATCCTTCTAGAAGGGATTGGGTATGAAGATAAATTTGACTACGACCTTTCATCTGCAGACTGATGGCCCAGGTAAAGCGCTCCATTTAGATATTAGAGGGTATGTTGAGAGCTTGTGTCCTCGATTTGAAGGGGAATTGAGATGACCATCTGCCATTGATTGAATTTGCATATAATAATGGGTATCATGCAAGTATTCAAATGGAACCCTATGAGGCCTTGTATGTGAGGATATGTAGATCGCCAATTGGGTGGTTTGAGATAGGAGAAGTAGAGTTGATTGGATCTGACCTGGTCAACCAGTCCATGGAGAAGGTGAAGGTTGTTAGAGAGAGGTTGAAGAATGTATAAAGCAGTCAAAAGTCATTTACCAATATGAGGAGAAGGGACTTGGAGTTCGAGGTGGATGATTGGGTGTACTTGAAAGTGTCACCTATGAAGGGTTTTATGAGATTCGGGAAGAAGGAAAAGTTGAGTCTTTGCTATATTGGTCCATATCAAATAGTTATGAAAATAGGGAATGTTTCTTATAACTTATAGCTACCCTCCGAGATAGATGGAATTCACCCTATATTCCACATTTTGATGTTGAAGAAGTGCATGGGGAGATCCTTCTTTAGTGATCCCAGTGCGGAGAGCACTGGAGTAAAGGATAGCCTATCCTATGAGGAAATACTAGTCCAGATCCTTGATCAACAAGTTCGCAAGTTGAGGAACAAAGAGATAGCCTTCATCAAAGTCCTATAGAGGAATCAATTCATTGAGGAAGCTACGTGGGAAGCTGAGGAAATCATGAGAGCTAAATACCCATATCTATTTGTGCCCACGGAGGAGAATATTGAAGGCAATGTCCCTATCCATGACTTAATCGATGCCTATTGAGTTAATGTATCTATCCTTGAGTTTGAGTATATCTTATTGAGGTCAATGAGGAGTCATAAGAGTTTAAGTTATCGAGTGAGTAATGACATGACTCTTGAGTCTATTCATGCTTTCAGACCCATCTCTGCTCGTCATTCGAGGATGAATGATATAAGGGGGAGATTATGTAATGCTTTCTAAAATTACTAATATAGCCCTAGAGGAGGTACGTACGCACAATACGCCTTCCCATGCTCCATTTGCAAATCCGAAACCAGATTTGCAATCAGCACGAAAAAATTGAGTAGAAAAATAGCCTCATTCAATTTTTAGAGCAACTAGATCAAAAAATTATTTTTTGATCCAAAAAATAAAATAGTGTGAGTATGCATCAAGGCCGCAAAGCGCCTTGGTCGTGGACCCATAGTTATATATTTTTCAAAATTTTTGACGGAGATTGAAAAAACTCGTTAGGAGAATTTTTGCAAAAAATTATACTACGCCGCACCCAGTCCACGTCGCAGATTAGGACTTTTTAAGTAAAATTTTTTCTTTAATTTGTGAGGGAATTCTAGACATTTCTCAACCCCTCATTAACCAAACCATGATTAATTGAGTCATTTTTAGTCAAAAAAGGGTTTCTAAACCCCATTCTAAAGTCCCAAACGCAAAAACTAAGTTAGAGTTCTTGAAGAAAACAAGAAGAGAGCGAGAGTTTCGAGTGCAAGGTCGAAGTTTTCTTCAGTTCTAGGTATGTGAGGCTACCTAATGCATTGGATTATGTTCATCCACGCGACCCTTCGTCTCCTCAAGTTAAGATTTTATGAGTATTAATTGCATATTCTCAATCCTGTGAATCTTTGATTCCCAAATTCTTGTACTTATCTGAGTTCTCCTGAAAATGTTTGAGTTAATTTATGAATTTCATTATTATTACCATGAAATTTGCATGTAATTTGAATGCTTGACCCCCATCCCTAAAATTTAATAATTTTTTTTCTTCCAACTAAACTGAGAATTGTGAATTTAACTTACTAAACCAAGTAAATTGAACCTGAGAAGTATGTTTCTTGTTTCGTATATGCATGTAATGAATATCTACTATGTCTTATGTATTGAGTGTGGATGATATGATGTCACATGACCATAATTCGTGAGAGTCTTGCATGATGTGAATTATAGTCTTGAGTTGCATTGCATGAATGATGGTCTTGAGTTATTGAGTTGTTGATGAATTGAGTAAAGTTGTTCAGAACTGAGTTGACTTGATTGAGATGAGTTGAAGAGTTAAGCTTGAGTTAATTTTCATGAACACGTTTTAGTCTTGGAAGGAGTATTGAGCACTGAGTTGGGTGATTGAGAACCACCCCAGAACTACGTTTGCTAGCATAGGATAGTCGTGCAGTTAACTCTGGTGGCTCATGTCCCAATAGATGGACATCCTTTTTGGATCCGAGAGAGAGATAGAGGTTGACGTCCTTCACCGTGGAAAGTTTAGGATAGACGTGGCAACGACATCTTCTTGTTATACATCACCATACAAATGGTGGAGTGGAGAGTTATTTCAGTTAGAGAAACTTCCAAGCAAACACTTGAATTGAGCATATCATGAGTCTTTCTAACTATGTTACACTAATTACAAAATCTATTAAAAATGCATAGTTTTAAAACTTTAAACTTGCATCATGTTACCTGAGTTGAGTTATGAGATGAGGAGTTTAGCCTTAAGTTGAGTCATATGTCTTAGTCTGAGCCTTACCTATTTCTTGAGTTATTTTGCATACTGTACATCTTACGTACTCACGCCGCTCAGTGCTACATCGTTTCATGATATAGATACAAGAGATAGAGGACTTCAGCAGGTGCATCGTTGAGGTTCAAAGTTTCGAGTTAGATAGCATTAGTGAGCCCTCCTTACTATCCAGAGGAGCCTGTCGTTATTTATTCAGTTTCCTTATTTTCTTGAGTTGGGTAGCCATGGCTTGTCATGGTACCTTCTAGACATTTTGATGAAGACGCTTCATGACTTAGAGTGGACTATTTTTGAGTATTTCATATTCAGACTTGACTTATTTGCAAAAACTATTTATGATATCTCTGTCTTTTCTTTGAATGTTATCTTTGAGTATTCTTCTGTTGTTGAGTAAGACGTGAAAATGAGGCCAAGTGGTTCTCTCAAGGACTACCAATAGTCTTTTAGTGTCGGCCACGCCTAGCGTACCCTCCCGAGGCATGACATTATAGATAAGTCTCATTAAATATAAGATTTTGTAATATTGAAAATAAGATAGGTTATTTGCTATAACATGTAAATGTAAAGTCATGACATATAACTTCAAACTCAATATTTTTTATAGGAATTGTGAACTTTCTGGACAACCGCGTACATTAGTTCTAAGTGAAGTAGCACAAACATACCATTTTCTTTTTGGTCTTTTGTGCCGGCTTCATTCACTGAGGCTTCCTGAAAGAAAAATAAAAATAAGATATAGAGTTATTTAAAATATTTGGACTATCCATCTCCATTTAGTTGCAGTAATTATAAAATTAGCTTGTTCTACATGTTAAGAACATGTTAACTATGCCATGAAATAACAAAATTCTTATTAACAATTCTGCCTAATACATGGATAGTACGTCCCTTATATTTATCTGTAGATTACAATTTGGATGCTTAAGCCATGATATGTTGTGATGAGCACCTGAACTATACGAGAATGTGTTCCTATTAAACACTTCCGACTATAATTTTGAAAAAGTTTATGCGTGTTTATTCAAGCCCCCATTACACAGTAGATAAGTTAATCATTTAAAATATGTCACATCCTTTAATTATATGCATTAGCCTCAATCAGTTGTGAAACCTCATGTTGTTCTAATTGATGCTCATGTATATGATTAAAAGAGGTGACATATCCAATTATGTGGGAACTTGAGTACACGTACAAAGTTTAATGCAAAAATGTCTAATAAGAAAGATTATTATATGTTCAGGAGCTCAACAGAACAGGTTATAATTTGAGTGTTTATATGAAACTTACTGACAAATTTAAAAGACGGTTTATGTATTTAGCCTTAACATTTTTCGTTAAGGTCACATTACATCTTCAAGTTAAGTACTCAATGAATTTAAATTACCTTGCTAATTAAGTCATCAAGAAATTCTGACACTAACAGCATCTCTGCTAGCTCTTCATTTTTCAATCCCTTCAAATGCTGATATAACACCATAAATTAAGATTAGCAAGCAACAAGTGTGATATGTAACTACGAGTTATTATCTTAGAAAATCATCTTTCTTTTTAATTTTGAATTTCATTGACAAAGAAAGTGACTTTTTATAATACTAAGATTTATATCAGGTCGTATAATTAGATACATGGGGAAATGGATAATGCACCTGAATAAAATTACTGAGAATAATTTTTCCATCTTCTTGAAGAGACTGTACCAATTGCTTAAAATGATGATGACTAATACGAATAACTTGAGAAGGCCTCTTGGTTCTCACTATGAAAGGCTGAGGGATATTGAATATAACACCTATTTCCCCGAACATTTGTTGATACCCCGACTTGGATAGATACTGTCAACACCAAGAATAATTGGGGAAAAAAATATTAGACATATATAATACATCAAAAAAATTTGTCATAATTTAATTATTATATGAGTTCTAAATTTTAAGATACAACCCCAAATGCTAGTTGGCCTTTGAATTTAGTTTCTTTACTTAATTTAATTAAGTTTTTAACACAAACAAATATTTAGGTTAAAGTTACTACATTCAACTGAACTGGTATATTATGTAGTATTAGATATATCCAATACATTGGGGAAGATTCTAGTTTTTAAAGTGGTAATTGTTATAGGTCACCAGCTCAAAGCATAAAATATTGCACAAAATCTAAATGAAAAACTAGACGATCAAACTATGAGTGCGATCAAGTCATAAATGACCTTGAGTCGCTATGGAAAAGCTCTAATCAATAAAAACGAAATAGTAGAAAAAAAAGATATGGAGATTCATTAAGATATCCACTACTAAAACAACTTTCATCTATAAAAATAAAGATAAAGACATACCCCAAACTCAAATAGGTTGGGGTACTGCTCTTGCATCTCTTGCTCAGTCACCCAATTAACTCCTCAACTAGATGATGCCTCCAACAAACTTTAACAACATGAATGGCTCTAGGGACTAAGTTTTCTGGCATCTCTAACTAAAATGACAATTGGCTCCTCAACAATGGTAAGGGAGTCATCCAACTAAACTGAATCATACTAGAGCATATAAGACTCATCTTGAATGTATCAACACAACATGAAGAAATGAAAAATTAAGTAGATGGTTGAAAATCTAGGAGGGAGCGCCAACTCATAAGAAATATCACCAACTCCTCTTAAGATCTAAAATGTCCCTATATACTTGGGGATAAGCTGGCCCTACCTCTCAAATATCATTGTACCCTTCAAGGGAGAAATCTAGAGTAATACATACTTGATTTCCAATAGCAAAGAACAACAGTCAG
The DNA here is from genome assembly GCA_011800125.2 of Solanum clarkiae. Classification (NCBI taxonomy): domain Eukaryota; kingdom Viridiplantae; phylum Streptophyta; class Magnoliopsida; order Solanales; family Solanaceae; genus Solanum; species Solanum clarkiae. The sequence goes on along the minus strand of JAABOM020063646.1, from coordinate 10,802 downwards.
TGCCTGTGGTTAACATAATTGTAGTGCCTTCAATGAGCTATCTCCAGCCTATAATGAATCACCTAGACTCTAGCTAGAGTCTCATGAAGAAAATTTTTACTGTATGTCCTAGCCTCTAATTACTTAAACCAACCAACTGCAGAGCGAAGACGCCTACCAATAAGGCCTTAAATGGGATTATCTAATTACTTAAGCGATAACTATTATTATATGCGAACTTCACTAAGGGAAAAAATTGATCCCACTCACCTCCAAACTCAAACAAATAGTCGCGCAACATGTCCTCAAAGACTTAATTTTACATTATGACTGGCTATCAGTTTGTCGGTTGAAAGCAGTGTTCATATCAACCCAAGTACCTAATTTTCTCTAGAAGTTCCTTCTAAAACTAGATGTAAACTGAGACCCTCGGTGTAAAATAATATATATCAACATCCCATGAAGATGAACTCTCTCTTAAATCTAAACATGGATAATTGCTTTGCACTTTAAGAAGATAGAATAAGGAGGAAGTAGGCTGATTTGGTCAGTCGATAATGATGACCCAAATGCATTCAATACCTCTCGCAGCGTAGGATAATCCCATGAAAAAGTCCATAGTGATAAACTCCCATTTCCACTCGAAAATAGGCAATCTTTGAAACTCTCTACCAGGCCTCTGATGCTCATCCTTCACCTACTAGCAACTCAAGCAAAGGTCCACATAAGCAATCATATCTCTTCTCATACCATCCCACTAGTAATGCTTCTTTAAATCATGATATATCCTTGTAGTATTTGATTAGATAGAGTGTCTGGAATCATAGGCCTTATGAAGAATCAACTATACAAATAAATTTTATAACTCTAGGAACACATAAATAACCAGCAAATTACAATACCCCATCTGAACCTTTAGGGCCTAACCTCTACTACCTTGCAATACCCTGTCATTTAGTACTAACGATGACTCATCCTCAAGTTGTCGGGCACAAATCTGATCAAGTAAAGAAGATTGAGCCCCCACAAAGGCCAATAAACATATAGAGTCTGAAATATCTAACCTAAGCATCTTATCAGCTAAAGAATGTATGTCCAAAGCTAGGGGTCTCTCCACAATATGAAAATAAGCCAAGTTACCTATTCTATTAACACAAGAAATTCGTTACTATATTCTTTTTGCCCAAATAATAGGGAGTAGAGAGATCATAATTTGCCAAAAGCTCAACTAGTTCCATTATCTAAAATTAAGATACCTCTGCGTATAATGAGCTAAAGGTCTTGATGATCAGTGTAAATCTCACAGTGAACTCCATATAGACAATACCTCCATATCTAACTTCAGGTCATGAGTGGAGTAGTTCCACTTGTGAGTTGTTAATTGCCCCAACATATATGCAATAACTTGGCACTGCAACATTAATACACACCCAAACTGGAACCATGTGCATCTAAATATATAATGAATCCCTTGCCCTAAACTAGAAGAGTCAAGACAAAAGTGGTGGTAAGCATCTCCATAATCCTAAGGAGTTTCTCTTACCAACAATCTTTACTAGAAGCTTCATGATTATACAACTCATTGCCAGAGTCGTCCATTACCTTTCTAGGTTAAGGGATGAACTTAATTTATAGATTCATCTTAATTAATGGATTCATCTAATAGACCTTCTCGGATGCAAGTGAGGATTTGTACAAGTTTGGTACGGTTCTATCCTACCTGGCTACATAGTTTATGGTTATAGTTATTATTACTCGTACCCATATCAATGCTCAATATCACTCCCAAAATATCAGTTATATGCTCATAACTTTAAGAGTGTAACTAATCAATTAGCTCACTTAATGTTCTAAAACTTAGTTGAACTTTAACTTTCTCAACTTGTCATGTTCCTTTGAAACTAAAATCTCATTCAATGAAAATGCATGAAATATCTTTGTACTTTTCAACTCAATTTTCAAGATAGTAATTTTAAGTGTACAACATATGATAGAAATCATGATATAGGCTTCTTACTCAATTCACACTTGAACTTGGAAATCTTCATGAATTCTTTAGTTAGAATTGAACTTAAAATTTCTTAGTTTCACAACTCCATCAATAGTATGACATTTAAATACTATTATTTACTTTAAAAAAGATAACTTAAGCATGCAAATTCAAGAAAATTTACTCAGGATAAAGAAAGAACTTTAAACTCATCTCTTGCTTTAACTTGGTGCATGGAATTATAGGAGTCAAGGATTTCTAGAATGGAATTAATTTATCTTTTAGAGAGCCTTAAATACCTATAGCATGAAGATTCGTGAGGAATTTGAAAGATGAAAATCTAACACTAGCTTTTCCGTGTTTCTCCTCTATCTAAGTTTCTCAAAGGTTGTACATATTTTGAGACAAATTACACATAGGTAAATGATATGAGGATTTTTATTTTAAAATGATGTGGGTTAAGTGTAGGATGAATAAATAAAAGATGGGAATACCATTACAAAAAACTAAAAATCGGGTACAGTGATGGAGCAAGTGTTCTATGAGGACTTATTTCCTTTTAGTTCAATTTTTTTAGGAAATTTCTATGCTGGAATAGTATGGTGGGGTAGGTCTGTGATGCATCACAGACCTATATTGTACTCTTCTGGTTAAGCAACTTTTCCATGAAATATTATCTTTCGATTTCCTTGGCAAAGAATTTCACCTATGCTATTTTTTTTTACATATTTTTTTTTATCCCCTTTTAGTTTTGATCTAGTCTTAGGTGGAGTATCTTTTTGCGTTATATTTTCTTAATGATTTTGAGATGCTACAAAAAATTGAGAGTTTTGACAAAATGTATACATAAAATTTTGAGAGTTTTGACAAAATGTATATATAAAATTTTGAGATGCTACTAAAATGTATTAACACTAATTAAGCAGTTTCTAAGGTGGCTAGACCAGTTTTCGAGATTATGGAAGATCTTCTGGTGGCTCAGAATCAACAACTTCAGCTCCAAACTTAGGTGCATGTGCTAAAAGGACAATTGGAAGATTCTCAAGCTAAGGTACGCCAGCTGAAGGATAGGCTTATTATGCAAAGGTAGAATAGTAATGCAAAGATCGACATGTTGTTGAGACTTATTGCCTCTTCCCCATCCCCTTCAGCCCTGTAATCCCTTTTCATCCCCCCCCCCAACATAATCCCCTCATGTATTTTTTGTAATCCTCTGGGTTCTCTTTTGGATGTTAAGAAAATAATTTTTAACTTATGGATATGTTTATCTAATGCTTGATATATTGGTGCTCAATTGGGCTTAAATATGCTGCTTTCTTGCTTAAGGTTTAGCTGTTCCTTGTGTATTTTCCTTCTTTAGCATATTTGGTTAGGATGGCTAATATTCGCAAATTGGTTGTGTTTTGTTGTCTTGGTGTGTTTCTTGTGCTAACCTATCTTATTAAATGTATTGTTTTATTTTGTATTGACGTTGTGCTTTTCTACTTTTAGAGATGTTAAAAGGGGGAAGATATCCATATCACATGGTACGTATGGGTTAAAAGGTTTGGTAGAGCAACATTTTGTCATCATCAAAAAGGGAAAATTTGTTGGCATGTTAGAAGTTCTGTGGTATTTTAATAATGGCATAGTGAACCATTCAGGTATTTGAATGAGCAAAAGGTTGGTAACATCAAGATATCCCAAACAATAAATGAATGTGAGACCATGAACCTAGTCTACCAAGCAAAAGACGAATAACAGAAAGAGTGAGAAAACAAGAAAATCCTTATTTTATGTCAATAATCTCTTAAATAAAGTAAACAAATATGATGTTGACTAGAAATAGAAGTCCATGTATAACTTTGCTAGAGTGCAACCACGTAAGGGTCACTAAGAAACCTAGAAGAGTAGCTTTTGCATCAAGAAAACATTAGGCATCCAACAACAAAGGCAAGGAGCAATCATTGAGCAACACATCAGAAGAAAAAAGATCTAGAGTTAAAATCTCTGTCCAAAAAAAGTGTTATTTTATTCTATTTTATTTTTTCTACTTATAATTATTATTTAGGAATAACTATTATAAGTGTGAATGAGTTTTGAGAGAGTTACAACAAGGAGTGGGCTCGGCTTCTTGGAGAGTAGAGTAAGCGATTAAAGTTAATTGTTAGAGTTGTATTGCTAGTAGAGAGTTACGTGATTATTGAGTTATAACCTGAGCATTACTCTTTGAAATTAGTGAAGTTGGATAAAATCACAAATTGTAGGTAGCCGTTGTTTCTCCCATGAGTAAAGAATTTTTTCACTATAATACTTATTGTCAAATTTGTTTAGTAATCTTTGTTTCTCGATAGACAAGAACCTGGTTCTTGTTAAGTGACTAATGTATTTTTAAACATACATACATGTATATAATATGCGTCTCGATCAATCTCGCTAAATACCTGTTACTTTTCATCATCGGCAGATATCAATTATTTTGTCCACCTAGGCTTAGATACATGAAAAAAACTAATATTTTTATCTCCTAAAATTTAAACCTGGAACTTCATGATTCTCCTCCCACATTATTAAATCACTAGGCCACAACCCACACTCTTGAATATTTTAATAATATATATATTTATTGAGATTAACAACAATCCTAAGCAATTAGATAGCAATTAGTTTAGTCAGCTACTATGTTAGTTAAGCTGAAAAAGTAGTTAGAATTAAGTAACAACTAATTTTCAAAAGTTTGTTAAGTTCACTGAAGTTATTTAGAAGTATATACATATGTACATTTACATGGATTCAAACCTAAGATAATCAATTTAATAATGAAAGACTATACTCTTTACTTGTAAATCACTCTATAATGTAGCAATTATCCTTCTTCTTATGTTTCTTGTTCTCCTTCAAATAACTACAAGGCATCAAAGTTTTCAAGTAGGAAATTCCTTGCTTGATCTAGGAGATTTTGCAAACTATCAATTCAAGATTGGTGTATTTTTCAATTTTCTTCAAAGTTCAAGAATGAGTACTAATTCTGCAAATTCTCAGCCTGTGATGACTAGGAGTAATAGTATGTACATCTTATTCAACCAACTCAATTTAGAAAACAAAGCGTTCATCCTCTATCACCAACAAATGTACGTATGTTCCAATAACAACTACAACACCACAAGAATGGATTGAACTGTAGCAACAACAACTTGTGATGTAGAATAACTTTGATCCTAATTTAAAATTTCTCATGAAGACTCCTCTGATTAGAACTTACAAAATGTAATTGCTCCCCCAGTTACATTTGTGTGTATTTTTAGAGTTTTGATTTTAGCATTTTTATTTTGAAATTAGTAAAAATCAACCAATAAGGGTTTTCTATAAAGTATTGCAAGAGGAACTCACAAATAATAAATAGACTTAGCACAAATATGATAAGAAGTCACTTGAAGATTTTCCATTCCCGCGGTTCGCTCTTCACTATTTTTTTCATTTCATAAAAAGATTTGTTTAATTCTTAATTTCCCAGATAAAAATTAGTAAAAGTTATTACTGATATATGTAGATAAATTCAACATTGACTAGTACTGATTATTATTCTCTGTGTGTGACATAATAGAAATTACTATAAGTATATTATATCAAAACTCTGCGAAGCAAATAAAATAATTGAGAAAAGTCCAAAAAATGAAAACTATTTCTTGGTGTACTATTCTAGTGAACACAATCACGATCCACCCACATATCGTAGATATCTAATTTCCTACAGTAGTAGTTCCAAATAAAAATTTACAAGAGGCATAAATATTGTGCCTAAAACATTAAGCTTGAATGCATCCTCATCCTCATTCAAGCGTGCTAAGCATTCTAAAGTTGACGCTTCTTTAGTTTCTCCAATTACATCTATGCAAAAAATGGAGACAAATAATAATGCATTCATGGAAATTCAAATAGTTTTGGAGGCATTCCTAGAAGGGTTTAGGCTCAACAGTAAATCTTAGCACTGCTTTTCATACGAGAAAAATGGCCAAGATGAGCGTATAATTTAGACTTTAAAAGATATGTTGAGATCATATCTCACTGACATTAAAGGTAATTGGGATGACCAATTGTCTCTTATTGAGTTTGCATGCAAAAATAATAATCATTTGAGCATTCAGTTGGCTTCTTATGAAGGCGTTGTTTGGGAGAAGTTGTAGATCACCAATTGAGTGGTTTGAAACTAGTGAAGCTGAGTTGATTGGACCAAACTTAGTTCATCAAGCTATAGGAAAGGTGAAAATCATCCAAGAAAGATCGAAAACTGCACAAAGTCACCAAAAGTACCACATCAATGTTAAACAAAGAGATTAGGAGTTTTAAGTGAATGATTGGGTGCATTTTTAGGTTTGAACCATGAAGGATGTCATGAGAATTGGGAAGAAGGGGGAACTTAGACCATGTTATATTAGTCCTTATCAAATTATCAAATAAGTTAGGAATATAGGTTCGGAGTTGGAGTTGCCCTCAGAGTTCGCCTCTATTCATCTTGTGTTTCATATCTCGATGTTAAAAAGATATTTAGAAGATCCTTCATTGATAGTGCCTATTGAGAGTGTTAGGATTAGTGATAATTTTTCCTATGAAGAGATTTTGATCCAAATTCTTAGTCATTATTTCCCTGGTTCTGACATCCCCGTGATTCTGGATGAGTTGCTGCCAAAACCAGCTACTGATCATCGCCTTGGTAAGCTATTGCATCACCAACTAGCTAATCGGGTTCACAAATTTAGAAATAAAGAGGTCGCATCTGTCAAGGTTTCATGGAGAAATAAATTTGTTGAAGAAGCTATAGGTGAAGTTGAAGAAAATATGAAATCCAAATATCCATATCTACTTGTGTCTACAAATGATGATGTTGAAGGTACAATTTTTACACCTATCTCAATTTCCGAGTTTGATGTTCATTCTTGAGTAAGAAAAATTAAATGTTCGAGTTTTCGAGTATTTGGTGCTATGATGGTATTTTTTCTTGATGTCTCCTAGTTTCATCATCATATACGGATGAAAGATCCCAAGGGGAAGACATTACAACATCCCCTAGATTATCATGACTTAAAAAGTGCAAAGTCCCAAAAAAAAGGCCTAAGAAAATAGACATTGTTAGTGATTGTGAAAGAGCTTCTATGGCCCATAAAAATTTCTATGATATGTAGACAGGCCTTGTGGTTCCACCTAATACTTAGGGAAAGCTTGATTTTTTGGGACTTGATCTAAGGACCTATTCCAAGACTGACAGATTATTCTAAAGTTTGTAGATAGGGATTTCATAGATGAGATTCAGAGGAAGAAATGTTTTTTCTGATTTCCACAAAACCAGGTCCACGAGTAGTAGAAGCTTCTATAAGCCATAGACCAAGTCTCGTAGTTTTCTTATGCCTTACAACATCCAGTGTAAGTGTGACACCCAATAACTCTATTCTTATATGTTTATGTTTCAAGCCTCATTCTTATATGTGGGAAGTTGATTAGGGTCATAAGAGACCTCTAGTACATAGTCGAGTTCAAAACTTTTCAATAAATTATGTTTCTCACATTAGATTATATAAGGGTTAACTTTAAATGACCATAAATGTTAGAATAATATTTTAATATTGTGTATAACTTTATTTATAAACTAAGTTGGATGACTTTTCATAAAGAAAGAACTATTTGAGTAAATAGAACAATAACTTACAAGAGGGACTAGGTTCCCATAATGAAGAACAACAAAAATAAAATGAAACTAAAAATGCATATCTACCTCTCCAGAGAAGCATCATTTTCTATGATGTGAAAATGATGTACATGGTTAAACACAACATACTTTAAAATTGGACAAATTGAAGCAGCATCAATTTTAGAACTCTTAGAATGCTTGGATGATGATGATAATGATGTATACATACTTAATGCTATATGCACAATATATATGCCTCTTGGAAGTTTATATTTGGAATTACTGTTGTAGAAATAAGGGGATCTACAATACGTGGGCGGTTCATGATTGTGTTCACTAGAATAGGACACCAAGAAATGGTTTTTATTTTTTAGGCTTTTCCCAATTATTTTCTGTTCTTCATAGTGCTTTGTTCTACACTTATAGTAATTCTTGTTATGCCACACATACAGAATAATAATCAATACTTGTCATTATTGAATTTATCTACACATATAATTGATAAACATTGACTATTTTTATCTGGAAAATTAAGAATTGAATTTTTTTTAAGAAATGAAATATGGTGAAGAGAGCAAACCTTGGGAATGGAAAACCTTTGAGTGACTTCTGACTGCACTTGTGCCATGTCCATATATCATTTGTGAGTTCCTCTTATAAAACTTCATAGACAACCCTTACTGGTTGATTTTTACTAATTTCAAATTTAAAGTACTAAAATCAAAACTCAAAACACAAGAATATAAAATGTAACATAGGGAGTAATTACCTGTTATAAGTTTTGATTAAAGGAGTCTTCACGAGTAAAGTTAAATTAGGATCAGCGTCATCCTGCATCATGTGTTGTTGTTGCTGCAAATCAATCCATTCTTGTGGTGTTGTAGTTGTTGTTGGCACACACATTACAGTCATTGGTGATGCAAAAACAAAGATTTGTTGGCTAGATTGAGTTGGTTGAATGGGATGCAAGTGTAATTGTTGGTTATCATTTTGATCCATGATTATGGCCTGATCATCTGACTTTTCTTAAATAGTAACTGGAAAATCCATGGAGCATATTTTAGGTAAGTTACTAAAATTAGTCATGTCAGCAACTAAAAGTCGATCAAAATTATCCCAATCATCATTTTCAAATGTCTCCAAGCCTAAGTTCGGAGGTACAACATTGTTAAGTCCATTAATCTTATAGCTTCTTATCATAGCGCTTAGATCCCAATCATTATCCTCCATTTTAGAGCTATATATCTACAATTATATCAAGTTAGTTGAAGGAAAAAAAGATAGAGGCAAGAAACAACAACAACAACAACAACAACAACATACCCAGTGGAATCTCACAAGTGGGTTCTGGGGAAGGTAGAATGTACGCAAACCTTACCACTAACTCATAGAGGTAGAGATGTTGTTTCCTAGAAACCCTCGTCTCAAAAATCCATAAGCAAAATAAACTAGATATGGAAAAAGGAAACAAAAAGAAAGGGAAGAGAAAGAGCGACTAATAAAGAAAAACACATGATAATATGCAAATACCATAAAATTAGCATATCAAGACGGATGATAACCCAAGATATAAAGGCAATGTAAATATGCTAAAAATAAACAAAAGAACCAATAATAACAATATATGATGTAAAGACATCACTTATAAGGACCCAGACGTTGCACGATCTCAATGGAGCTTGAACATTTTGGTTTTGGGAAGTTTTGGACCAAGAGGATGCTCTATTGGAGCCCTCACGGTTCGTGTGAGGTCACACGACTCGTGCTAAGCCTCCAGGGAGTGACCCTTGGCCTTATTAAGGTGTTTGTTCTTTAAATATGGAGTTTTAAACTAAGGCACACCACATGGACAAGTCACTAACCATGTTGTAGGCCGTGTGGTGGCCTTAGCCTTGAAATCCCATCGTTCATAACCAAGTATAGGGGTACGACCACGTATACGGTCTGTACAAGGTGGTACGACCTATATGGCCTCCCTTGTGGCTTCTGGAGTGAAATTTTCCTAATTATGGAATCAATGTCTCGGAACTTTATCTTGGAGAATTTTTCTAAGGGAGGTGAAACGGGCAATCATATGGCCTGTGTGGCCTTGAATGGCTCACATGGCCCTCCGTATGGGCGATTTCATCAAAAAATTCTAAGCATGGGATTACCGGTTCGGGCCTTTTTCAAGTGAAGGGTTTCCCAAGTGTTGGATTACGGACAAGTATATGGTCCACGTCACATGTCACAGACTATATGGTCCTCCATGAGGTGACATTTTTCAATTTTTCAACTTTTTTCATTAACGGTGTTTCCGTAATTATGGTTTATTCGAAGGGTGTTTTGTGACTTTCTATACTACCTAAAGACTTCCTAATGACCTAAAACTTTATTCCTCTCATTCAAATTTTTAAAATTCTCTCAAGTTTATCTCAAATAACTATAGTAGAAATTAAGCTTGGGGATTAAGGAAGGACTCTATCTTCACCAAATTTCTTTTTGAATCTTCTTCATTAGCTAAGGTATGTGGGTTTGATTGTTGGTCCCTTTCAACTAAGAAGACCCAAATTCTTTTCAAGTGATTTTCCTGAATTATAGATTAGTTTAAATATGTGTTTTCAATATTATTGTTTATTAAATTCAATTGATGCATGGGCTATATATTGATTTAAAGTAAATTGAGCCTAAGATGATGAAATGCATTGAAGTTATGAAGTATGTAAGTGAATGTCCCCTTTAAAGCTTGACTTGTGCATGGGTAATCTATATGATGATTTAAATGTGAATTTTATTTATGTTTTTAATTGAATTTCATATGATTTAAGTTTGAATCTCTATTACCCATAATAATCTCATCTTACTTATAGCATATGCATTCATGAGCTTTGGATTTTTATGAAAATTACGATGTGGGTTAAGCCCAATTATATTTATGTAAATGATTTTGATAAGATATTGGTTATGACAAGAATGTGATCGCATAAATATCTTTTGTTATGGTTCTTTGAGAATTTTAGGTGTTTGCACCATATCCTTAGGTAAATGAGCTATTCTTATGCATAAAGATAATGATTATGAACAATGATTTGATTTTTGAGCCTAAATGTGCATTGAAATGATTTGAAAAGACTATTGCCTCTTTTGAAAGCATATATATATATATATATATATATATATATATATATATAT